>JAKSZP010003562.1:0-19991 GCA_022478985.1 Massospora cicadina | reverse complement strand
CTATCATAAATGCGCTCTTTGCATTGCTATATGACCAGATTTTCACATGAATCTGTGGCAACACCAGATTCTGGCAATATGTGACTAGAAAATTGATCATGTAGGCTGCTTTATGTCAATCAGTGTCTTTATCATAACAATTTTACTTAGTCTGAGGAGCGCCATAGCAACATCCTGTTGGGATATTGGTAAATTTTAGTATTACACAATTTATCAATAATTTCTGATTTAATAGTTGAACAAGGTTTCTGCCATTAAACCTGCTGTGACCGGAGTATTGTTTATGGTCTTTGTTAACTTTTAGCATAAGTTCAAAGCATGTCCATAGTGAGATGAATGCTTTCTAAATTTCTCTCATTTTATAATACATACAAGTCATTGTTCCATAAATTTGTCTCCAACTGGGAGCAGTAAATTATGGGTCTCAACATCTATTAGCTATTTAACGTTTGGAATTTATTCTTCTCCAGATGATAATTTTTCCGACTTCAACTTTAGATGCACATATCATTAGTAGGTCTCTGATGACACTGGTTTCTTTCTTTTCTAATATGTAACTTTTCAAAACTAGAATGTTGCTGTTTTTTGTGATATCATCATTTTTTCTTCTGTTTTCTATAAATCATTCAAACAATTTTATTGAAACAGCCTGTGTTGCCAAATTAAGGTAATCTGGTTGATAACCCTGATCAGGCGCGCCCCCGGTGTTCATGGTGTAACGCCATTGGACACTTGTATAGTGGCTGCACAGCTTGAAAACAAGCCCTCTTAGCCACCACCCAGGGGCCTAAACTAGGCCAAAAACGATACCACGTGGCCGCAGCAGCAATTCCACAGCCCACACAATGGGTTCCTGTTCAAGACCTGTCCCCTGAGGCCTTACGCCTAGCAGTTGAAACAGCTAACCCCACTATTGGTATGGGATACCTTCGCGCTCATGCCCCCTTCCAGTGGGCACCCCCTCCAATCTCCCAGAGTCAACTCTCTCTCTCACCAAGCGCAAGGCATATCCCACAGGGTGCCCCTCGTCAGCCACCCCCACTCAGGGCTCCGCGGCACCCCCACCAACCTCCACCAGCGATTTATCGCATCAACCCTCAGCTCCCAATGGAGCTATGCCCACCAGCATGGACTGGCAACCCGCGGCCTGCGGTAGAAGTGCCACCTTAAAGAGTCCTACCCCAACCCCACAGTCCATTTCGCGCGGATCCTTTGCAGTGTTGGAGGAAGTAAATATGGACTCAGACTTATCAAATGGGGACATTGCGGAGGTAGCCACTGAGCACCCTCAGGTCCTTCCCCTGCAACGGAGCGGGGGCAGCATCCTAGGCTGGCTTACTGGGTCCTCCGCCACCGCCACCCTCTCCTTCCCCTCAGAACCCTCGACGCTCCTCATGGATTGCAGTTAATAGTCAAGCTAAAGGACTCAAAACTAGCCGCCTCAAAGCAGCAGGTTTAAGCGCTGGCAACCCCCCAGAACATGGAGGGGAACAGCTATAAGTCCCCATGGCAGCACCCTGGCCCTGCAATCCATCAACGCGAATGGGTTGCGGGACTTTAAGTGGAGAGCCCGCCTCCTCCGCAACTCCAGGTCAGCACAAATTGACATCGCTGCTGTCCAGGAGCCCCATATCCTCCCTCATGAACAATCTGCATGGAATGAACAGTTTGGAGGCAACTTCTTCTGGACAAACCATGCCGCCCTTATTGTTTTGAATCCCCAGGTTAAAACCCATTCTTTTTCACAATATCTAGGTGGACGCCTCACACTGGCCAAACTCACCACTCCTGAATTCTCTTTCTTCGCTGCGAGCATCTACCTGCCTAATGCAGGTCAGAAGCAAAATCGGCTCTATGAAGAGCTTGTCCAACTCACAACCCTTGGAACACAGTCCTCTTAGGAGATTTCAACACAACCATAAGTCGCGTCCATGACTCTTACCCCCCTGCAGCAAAGGAACGCCCTGGATCAAGTCGCCTCCAGGATTTCCTTCGCCTGAGTGGCTTTATAGATGCGCTTCCACCCTCCACGTCTGGCCTAGGTTGCATGACTAGGATCCAGTATGATGGAGGAGCTTTCCAGTCAGCGTCACGCATAGATATGGCGCTGATTGGCCCCCTGCTAATTGGCCGCGTCTCCTCTCCCATCTCTCGTGACAACCATCTGAGTGATCACAGGTCACTCACCGTTGTCCTCACCACCACACACTTAGACCATCGCGTAGGTTCTGGCCTAGGGTTGCCCCAGCTCTTCTCAACAACCCCTTCACTAAGGAGAAGCTGTCTATGACTATCCGGGAGACTCTCACCTCCCCCCCCCACCCCGCCTGCTTGACCACAAGTCTGGATGGGCGGTGACCAAGGAGGGCATCACCCGCGTTGCTTACAACTGTGCCAAAGCCCAGATGACTGCAGCTCGCGCCAGAGTCAAAAGGGCGGAAGCCAGAATCAGACATCTGGAGCGAAACTGCCAGCCTTCGCCCTCTCCCAGATGGTGGAAGACTGGGAAGCGGCGCAGGAAGCACTCCGCTTGGAGCTCACACTGCAGGAAGAACGGGAAGCAAACTTTACAACATCTCGTTACTATGCTCAATGGGAACTCCCCACCCGCTTCTTCTTTCAGAAACAAAAAGCCCGGTCAACAGCGCAGGATATTACTGCACTGAAGATTGGCAAAACAACCACTTCGGACAAGGAGGAAATCACGCAGGAACTACACCGCTTCTACTCCACCCTCTTCCATGCCACCCAGGTGGAACCATCGGACATCCAAGACTTCCTGTGGCGGGCTCCAGAGCCGCCCATTGACCCACGGGCTGATGAGGCTCTACTGGCGCCTATTTCCATCCAGGAGGTGATGGAAACCCTTCTGAAATCCCCACGGCTTAAAGCCCCAGGCCCAGATGGAATACCCTTCAAGGTGTACCTTCTGGAACCTGCAGTGATAGCCAGAACCCTCCGCGACCTCTTCGCTGCACTCTTGGTGAATGGCGAGGTCCTCCCCGACTCCAGAGGCTCAATCACGAACTATTCACAAGAAGTCAGACCGTGAGAACCTGGTGAACTGGCGCCCCATAGCGTTGATTAACACAGACCACAAGCTCTTCACGAAGCTTCTGGCCAACTGCATCACCAAATGGGTGTCACCTCGCCTCTCCCCATCCCAGCACGGTTTTATTCCGGGGAGGTCTTTATGGTACAACTATAATGACCTTCACGTGACTTTGACTGCTAACTCTCGTAAGGTGAATGGCTTTGTGGCTCTCCTGGATATGGAGAAAGCATATGATCGGGTAGCCTGGAAGTATATTGATGCTTCCCTGGCCCGCTTCCATCTCCCCCCGCAGCTAGGCGCTGGATATCAACGCTCTATGACCAGCTCCACACCAGAGTCCTGGCGCCAATGGGTTTTACAGTGGCAGTACCAGTTGGACAAGGTCTCCGGCAAGGGGACCCCCTGAGCCCTATCCTTTTTAACATCACCCTTAACCCCCTCTTGGCCTCATTACAGGACAAGCTAACAGGGATTCTGGTCCCAGGTAAAGCCCCCACACGCACCATGGCATTTGCAGATGACACTGCCATTGCATTTGGCTGCCCTGGGGATGTTGCCCTCGCTGCTGTAACCATTGAGAGGTACACCAAGGCGTCCAACGCCATGGTCAACACCTCCAAGACAACAGTTGTACAGGTCAGCTCTCCCACCTTCCCCCCACCATTTGGTATTGAACCTGTGCGCGGTACCTTCCGTCACCTGGGCGTTCTCACCAACCAACAAGGAGTTGCGCTAAAAGACAATGAGGACTTGCTCCTCGCAGCAGTTAACTCTAGGATTGCCAGCTGGAACCGACGGCACATCATCCTCCAGGGTCGAGCTCTGATGGCCAATGTGTTCCTCCTATCCAAAGTCTGGTTCCTAGCGCACGTCTGCCTATTCACAGATGCCTTTTATACGCTTCTCAATGTACTCCTCCGCTGTTGGATCTGGGGCTCAAACCATCCACCAATGGCCCTCTCAACCATTGCCCAACCCTGCAATGAAGGGGGCCTAGGGCTTCTGGACACGCGATCCCACGCCACCACAATCTTCCTGAAGTTCCTATGGCCGATTGTCTGCTGGGACGCGACCCCCATGCCCCAATGGGCGCCCGCCCTCCGCCAGTCAGTGTCAGCAGCTCTGGGTCTTCCTAAAGCATCTCTAACCTCATTAGTGGAGTGGCTCACAAACCACCCAGGCCATCGCCTGAAACCATCCTCATCCCCCTACTGGAACCAGGCTCTCCTTGCCCTGAAACGAGTAGGCGCGCGGATCCACCATGCCTTCCCATACAGAAGGGAAGGCCCTGGCCTCAGCCTCCGTCGCCATGCAATTGTGCACAATGGTCAAGTTGTCACAACTCGCCTCAACCCCAAGATCGTCCTCCCATCCACCCAAGACTCCTTGAGCTCCTCCCTCCCTCCGTGAGATTTGACCTTAAGGAATTGTGGAAGGACGTCTATCACCCCATCCTGTCAGCAAAGGTGTCCAACACCTTATGGAGGGTGCTCCACTGTTCATACAGGACAGGGGACTGGACTGGCCCTACCTTCCAGCACCGAAGCTGCCCCCGCTGTGCGGAGCCTATTGACTCCCATCTCCATCATTTTTTCACCTGTCCAGGTGTCGCCGCATTTTAGCCAAAGGCCCGCGCTCCTCCATGCTCAGCCCTGGTCTGGACACCCTGTGCAAGACCTCATGTTCAAGCAGACATTTCATGGTTGCCACCAACCCCTCTGTGTCCTCGCCTATGCCACAGCCATCTGGACCATCCATAACTCCTTCCTTCGTGCTGCCTTTGACCAGCAGGTGTGGAACCTTCCACACATGATCACCCACTTTCAGGTACACTTTAATATGGCCCTGAAGATCTGCACTATGTCGCCAACCCTCCCCCGCTCAGTTGTCACTGCAGCACGGCTCTGGCGCGCAAACCCCCTCCCTTTCTCGATGCCTCCTCCCTCCCCTTCCCTCGCCTCAGGCTCTTAGGAGTCCAGGCATAATTCATTAAACATCGATGATTCCCCCCCTCAGGTTGGGACCATCTAGTACTAAAAAAAAGGTAATCTGGTTGACAGGTTCAAACTAACTAAAAAGCTTCTTACATTACTATGTATGGTCAACATAATGTTCAAAAAATTTTGTTTCACTTCTATAGGTTTGTAAAGACTCAACTACCCCTGTAGTGGGCGCCAAGGGAAACTTTAAAAAAGCTTACTGCATAGGTTTTTTTGACTTATTGTAAGAGTAAAGGGGATGCTAGTTGTATATAGATTGCTTGCCAGTCAAGTCTTCATTATAAGTGAAACAAAACTCTGATATAATTGTGCTTTGGCGCTAAATTAAAATTGCATAGTTTGATTTTAAAACTTTTTTAAAAAAGAACTTTATAAGACGTGACCTTAAAATAAGGAAGTAATATCTAATTTTATAAATATTTTATCAGAATTTATCCTTGAAAATAGGGTAAAATTAGATCTCCTTCAAAATGCTACTACCATCACTATAAACCAAAATGATACTCAGAAATAGTAGCAGTACATTTTATTCTTGAAATGCTAGCAATTATAGACCTAGATTTTGGGAATACTAATAATAAACCCTGATGATTGTTTTGCTGATGTGGGGCAAGAGAGAGATAATAATATAAAAAAGTGAAAGATAAGTTTACATGGCCTCAGGGACAATGTAGTTTAATAATGATAATTGATTTGGGGTATAGCTCCAGTGGGGTGTAAAGGATCAATTGTAGATTGATATACTTATCATTGATTGACAATGCAGCCTGGTAACTGTTACAGTAACATTTATATGCAGTAACGTGGCTTGATAATTTTTAGAGTAAATTAAACCCACGACTTTAGGTGTATATCCAAGGTAATCAAGGCTTTATCTAATAATTAGTTTAAGTATATATCAAGAATATAATATATGTATGAAATAAGGTTAAGTGCTTGTCAGACCAAATTGGAACAGCCACACTTATATATTTCATATAGACAAGTGATATCTGCCTCACTCAAGGTAACTGATAAATAGAATGAAAGAACCATAGCTGTTTAAAAAAAATGGTTGTTACTTAGCCTTCTAGATCTGTCTCACTAAGAAAAAAGGGATTGATATGAAAATTAAATAGTTTGGTGTCCAACTTATCTGTTGTACCTCTTATAATTTAGAGTTTTTTCCAATAAACTTAACCCTGAAAAGGAATTTTAGCCTCAGTAAATTAGTTTTTGGTATTTTAGGGGGTAAAAGGTTAGTCAGTAGGGTGTATGGCTACCAACCTGAAGGTTGCAGGTTCAATTTCTGCCCTTTGCACATTGATTGAGGTGCTAGCCAAAGGATGCTATTGCCAGTTAGTAGGTCTTATAACATGTAAACCTTACCCATGACGTAACCAGAAAAATCTGAGTCCTGATCCAGAGGTGGAAAAACTTTCATTGACGGAGTTGACCCTGCTCAGGTTTCATGTCAATACTTTATTTCTCTATTTTGGTAATTTCTGTCCCCTGCTCATCTTGCCTTGAATAAATCAATAGTTTTCGATATTTTCTCTAAATGAATGACAATCATTGCAACCTTGTTAAAAAGCCTCTCAAGATGATTCAAAAATGATCATTCCACCACCTTTAGACAGCTCAAGTAAAATCAACTTTATAAGCTAGCATTTATGGTTTTTATTAAAACAATTAATTTATTGAAGTATACCCTTATTACTCAGACAATCTATTAGATACTACCAATACAAGCACTATAAAACATTTCTAACTTCAACAAAAATACCCCTAAATAATTGGCATCTCAGTTTTTCTTTCTGATTACTATTACTTATTAGTAAACAATTTAATTTAAACAGAAATTTTTAATAATCAACACCAGGTGAGATGAGCACATTTAAAAAACAAGGACAGAATTAGGTGAACGTGGTAAAGGGTAGTGGACCTTGATCTGACCTCCCAAAGGCATGAAGCGCACAGGAGTAAACAAAATCCAAAGTAAAAATAAAAAACCTGAGTTGGTTCACTCCGCAGGTTTTGGGGATTTTCTAGACAAATACTGCAGTTACATGGAAGTGTCCCGCTGTCAACTGCTGTCATTGGTTGACCATGGGATTCATGTATTTTATTGGCACAGAGGCACCAGAAATGTGGGAAAAGTTTGGAGAAACCCAACCAAAATTATTCCTTCATGCTGTGTACATGACAACCCAAACTATCCTCCATGGTTGGGTGGACCTTGGGTTTGAGACAGAGGAGTAATCAAATGAAGCCACAAAGGTCATAGTATTAATAGACCTTCCCAACAGTCAACGTTTGGTATTTACCAAACATATACATTGGACAGAATCCAAAGATATATTTTATAATTTTCAACTATATTTTGACAACACTGGTCACACAGTAGTCAAACAATATCTCTGGGAGGGCTTGGAATCTTATGAAAAATTAATTAATCCAAGATGCAAAGATTCCAGCTGATTCTGGCCTTTAGCACAGGAAATAGTAATGGCAAATCCTCCCAAACCCGAAGAAAGCAGGGGATATTACAAAGATCCCCCATTTCGCATCCCAATATTATTGAGAGGAAAAAATCCCACTTATTCCATGCAACAGTGGAGAGTGCGCCCCCATATGCAACAACAGTCAGTCCTTTGAGCACAAGATTTATACTTGTCTCATAAAAGAAGGCTTAAGAAAAATGGAATTCTGTGAGGAAAAAATGGGCAAAAATATATCAGAATATGCCAAAATCACTGATACCACACAAGCATTCATCTGGATAGAATTTGGACAATATAAAATTATCAGCCCAATTCCCCTCGTAGGAGCAGAAAATGGCCAAACAGGCTCACAAGTTGGCCGCAGCCAAGGCAAAGTCCTTGGCAGAATCATTCATTTCGCCTGAACAGATCTAGGAAGACATGGAAGAACTATCAACAATGAGACAATAATTTTCCACAGAAAACCAAGCAACTAATCCAAACAAACAGGATTAATAACCTAATTTGGAAGCAAATTCATCAACACAGGGGGTTGACACCCCCCCCCCAAAAAAATTGTTGAGTATAACCCAAATGGGACTGAAAATCAACTTTAAATGCGCAAGATGAAAATGTGACCAATGAGAACACACAAGTGCATAGCAATGATTAATTTGAAAGTCAACAAAGGCAAGAAAGAAACAAAACAGTGGTAATGAAAGGAGCATAATATACCCCAGTGCCAACTCATCATTATACACCCGCAGCAAGGACGCAAAAGTGAGTAAAGAGGGCTAAGGAGTAGGGCTCAGGCCCAGATAACTGCTCCTAAGGCGCACTGGGCGTCTCAGTAGAGATAGGGACGCTGAAGATAGTGGGGCAAGGCTTCAACGTCATGGGCCAAGAAGTTGAGTCTCCTGCGCAACCCCCCTGTGTACATCCTGGAGGTTCAGGAAACCCACTGTCCATGTTGGCCTTTATGCTTTTGGTTATGCTCGCAAGTGCATTTTTCACTTAAATTCTGACAATTAAGTGCAAGAGAAGTTGTTTCTCAACTGCAGGATAAAAAGTAGGGGGTTATCAACTACTTTCTTTCTTAAAAATATAAAACCTATTTAAGAAAAAGATTGTTGTTATAGCTTTTTAGTAATAGCAATCAGAGGTCAAGAAGCGACCCTCTTGATATTGGGATGCTTAGTATCTAAATTGTCTCAAGGCTCAAAGTGATTTGGATATGAAATTCATTATAAGCTTTGTGCATTCAAACTAGGTAATATAGCTAGTTACCTATCAAATTGTTTGAGACTCACCTTGCTTCAATGCAAGAGCAGATGGTGAAGTGACAGCCAGGAAAATAGACCCATGAGGTAGGAATTTATATACCAAGACCAATCAGAAGGTGGGAAAATATATTAACCTTGCTGACCCCCTCTGACCCAATAAAAGGGGCCAGTCTTTGCAGGGTAGATTTTACTAAATTATATGTGTCCTGGGGAGGAGCCTCTGATGGACTCCCCTGAATTTGCTGCATAGTCAGCGTAATTTGACTACCCAAACTCATGGTATTTGCCTGAAAAGTACTAGTAAAAGTGTTACCCCAATTAGAGGGGTTCCACCGGGAATTGACCAAAGTCTTTTATCCAATCTTTTCATTATTTATCTCTAGAACATTATTTTTTATACATTAGACTTGTAATTGTCTGATATCCATAGGGAAAGGAGGAGGCATGAGAAACATGCTTCTTCCAACAATATTGTTTTGAAGCAACATTGTGGGGTAATAGTATTCACAAACCAAAATTTTAAAGATCATTATTTTTAAAATTCATTTTTGGACGGTTGTGTACTAGCTGTTACCTTCTCATGGCACAAAGAGGTGCACACATTAGCCTGCATGTATGCACCAAACTGTGCAACGGAGCGTCAAGAGTTTCTATCAGATTTGACACAACTCCATCTTCCGGTAAACACTTTCATAATGGGAGACATGAACTTCTGGATTATCCCAAACACTGACTGATGGTCACATACAACGGAGACACCACAAGGGCATGTGGAACCTCGCATGTTAAAGGCCATCTTGGTCCTATATGATACTTTACCTAAATGGTCGCCTCTTTTGCAGAAAAAGACACGCCCACATGTGCACAAAGTGTACTTATTTCTATGTTGAAATTAGGCTATATACTCGCACCACTAATTTTGCAACACCAAATTTATAAATTTAAAACTGTAAAAACTGAATTATCTGACATCAACTAGTTTTGGTGCTCTTCATACCAGAGAAAACAATTATCCAAGCACCCAAGTAGTTCAGAATACACCCAGAAAATTTAGTTGACTTGGAATTTCAATCCTGGGTGGAGAGTATGTCCTCAACACGGGAATTTCAAACACCTTTTTGATTAGACCCACTGATCACCTGGGAAAGTTTCAAGAAATCAACAATACAACAGATTATACATACAACATCAAGAAGATACAGGGCAGCTTCAGCTATACTTAAACGCACTTTGGGAGAAATTGATCACCTGGAAAACAATGTTCCATGCAAAAGATACAGTCCTAGATGGGGAAACAAATGGGCAGAGGTTTCTGCATGCTTAGAAACATTGATACATGTTATAGATTTGGTGGAATCGTTGAGTTATGCCATAAGGTTTTTGCGCAGAGTCAAGCCCACTGAGCAATGGATGGACAAAAAGTGGAGATTATAGGCCCATGAGAGAAATGTAAACATTATAATAAAATATGAAATAATCACTTCAGACACTTCACTTTATTTATTTAATATAAAACAGCAAATTCTTTCTGCTCCGTTCACTTCTTCCTATTAACAATCCTCCTCCTTCAATCCTCTCATCTCACTTATATATCAGCGACTTCAGTCAATACTGACCCTCTTGCTTAAACTATTCGTTCTGCCATATTTTCATTGAATCTGGAAGAGTTTACCATTTATTAATTCACAATTGTCTCAGCTTGAGGTGATCCACTCATTATTTATCATACATCAACATCACCTTATTTCCTGATTTGGAGGCGATCCAATAACTAACCTTTCTGACTTAATTTACCTGTTGCAAGGCACTCAAATAATTGTAACTATAAATCATGGTTGACAGAATATGGTCAATCTGCCATGGCTATCTCAGGCTTATCTTCCAGTCATATCAGAATCTTGACATTACCCCCTCCTTGACTGGACAATAATTCTCCTATTGTTTATATGCCTGGAGGAACTTCACATGCACTCAGGATATAATCATACCTCTCACAGGGTCCTTGATAGTATAGGCGTTGACTCCCATCTTCTCAATTATTTAGAAAAGACCACGCCAAATGTTTGCCAACTTGTGTTACCGCCCAAACCTGTACTGGTCATGGAACAAAACCATATTCCCATCTTTGAACTGAGCTAGCCCACTATGCCATACCTGATTGGCAGCCTGATTCTTTATCTTCTTGACTAAGCTGAATGAGTATGCTTCAGTTTGTAATTTGATTAATATGTTGGCTATGGTCGTCAAATAACGTGTACAGTCCATTACACCTTTATCTTTGACACAGTCATAGAGAAATTCTAGAAGAGCTGGATGTCATCCATATAGTAATTGAAAGGGGCTTTTCCCCGTGGCAGAATGGTAACCAATGTTGTATGTGAAAACTACAGTGGAAAGGAGTGAACACTAATTAGAAGGTCAATCTGTTATTTATTTTCAGAGGATGTTCACCAAGGTCCCATTAATCATTCAACCATCCCATTTAACTCAGGGCAGTATGGGGTCATTAGAACTTTGCAGATGCACACTAGCTTGTTCAACTTGGGAAGTACATGTGAGGTGAAGTTGGTTCCGTTATCAATAAAAATGAACTGAGGCAGCCATGTTGCTGGATAATACATTCCATTATGAACTTGACCACTGTGACTGCCCCCAAATCCCATATTTCTTGTTCTTCAACCCGCCTGGTCAAGTGGTCAATCGCCACCAGAATTTACTTAGACCAATTAGATCCCATTGGCAGAGTGCCAATAACATAAAAGGAAACCATATGCCAAGTAAAATGGGGTTTTCTATTTGGTATGAGGTCTTCTGGAGGAACGGCTTTTCCACTTGGCACTAATGGCAGCAGTAATTGATTTCAAGCATGTCAAAGTTCATGCTCTCCCAATACCGAGGTTATAACAATTCCAGGGTCTTTTGTACTCTACCATCTTAACTGCTTGGTGTGCGCTCATAATAATAGTAATTTGAGTGGAAGGTCTTTGGATATTCACGGTAGTGTCCCCTATCCGCTTGTACAATTCACCATTATTCTGGAGCGTATTCGCCCTTATTCCATCTAAGACCTTGATAACTTGGGGCGGTTCATCATCATATTTTCTGCTAAGCATTTTGTCATACATTACATCACTGGGATCCACTGTAACAGCAGTGGCTGACAATTTCAACAAGCAATCAGCGTTCTGGTGTTTTGCTCCAGGTGGTGGAGAATCTTAAAGTCAAAAGCCTGCGGTTTGAGTGACAATCTGGCTAGACGCCCTTCATGCTCCTTGAGGTTCTGCGACCAGTGCAATGAAGCATGATCCGTTACAACTTTAAACTTCACTCCATGCAAATAGCCCTAAATCTCTTATATGCATATATTACCGCTAAGCACTCCAACTTGGGCACAGTTTAATTATGTTCATGGCAATTTAAGCTTAGACTACACGCTACTGGGTGCTCCTCCTCTTCATCATATTTTTGGGATAGGACCGCCCCAACGGCGGAAAGGGATGCATCCATCTGGATGATAAACTCCTTATCAAAATTAGGGTAGCGCAGCACTGGCGCACTGATTATCACCATATAAAGTGTGTCAAAGGAGCATTGTTGGCGTTCTGTCTATTCAAACGTAACATCCTTCTAAATAACTTAAACAGCAGATCTCCAATACAACTGAAGCTGGGTATAAAATGGCGGTAGTAGCTGACAATCCCCAAAAATAATTACATATTTCACTTACTGTTTGGAGTAGTCATCTTCTGGATAGCTTCCACCTTGGCTGGTTGGGGCCTCAGCCCTGTTGTATCTACTGTAAACCCAAGATACTTCTATTGTTCCTTAAATAAGTGGCATTTATGGGGCTTGATTTTAATGTTGGCCTCCGCAAGTCAGTGGAAGATCTCCAGATGGGAAAGAATCTTGGAGAATGTATGCAAAAAGACATTAATATTACCAAGGTACACAAAGATGCACAACAGTTTCAGGTCACCAAGAATGGTATTCATGGCTCACTGAAACGTAGCTGGGTCGTTACATAGTCCTTAAGGCATATGAATTGGAGAAGCCCCTTGGACGTGATAATGTCACACTTCTCCTGTTCCACCGCGGGTAACTCATTTTTCCAGAAGCCCAATATCAAGTCCATTGCTGAGAAGTAGCAATCTTTCCCAACTGATCCGAGGCATTGCCAAATTTGCAGCGAGAGATATGAGTCTTTTTTTGTGATGTTGTTGAGCTTCTGGTAGTCTATTACTACCCAGTTGGTACCATCCTTCTTTTTTACAATAAGAACAGGAAAAGCCCACTCACACTTAAATGGTTTGAGCATCCCTTTCTCCAGTAACTTTTTGATCTCTTCTGTTACTACTTCCTCAGTTGCCCTAGACTAGTGGATCAGTTAGAGCCCGATGAGGGGATAATCCCCTGTGTCCACTCAATGGACCACTCCCCGCATGCACCCTAAATCGTGGTCATTGATGGCCAAGATCTCTTTATTTCTCTGGAATAAAGCTATCGCTTGATCTTTTTTGTTCTTCTGATAGCCCCATTAAATTGTCACGTGGTACCACTATCATTGCGCAAAGCTGCAGTTCAATGGGCAGACCTAAATTCATTCAGCGACTCAAACTTGTAGGCCCAAAGGACCTCCTCAACAGGTGTCATGTGTAAATACGCCACTATTTGATGCTGGCAGATTTACAATGATTCATTCAGTAGATTCTCTAATAAAACCTTGATCTTCCCATGGCCTGAAAGTATAATTCCTGAAGCCATGTGGGGCACCAACTGCAATTGCTGTTAAGGGCCAATGACCTCCCATAAAGCCCAGATAACAATTAAACCTCTAATTTATTGTTTATTATTACTTGGTGTACAGAGGGGATGGATTTATGACTGGCAGCTCTGAATGGCAGCCCTTAGTACTCATATATTTTCTGGGGAAGGGTATAAGTCTTACTCTTCAGTCAATGGTAGCAAACTGGAATTACCCCATCATTTTATGAATGGTTAATATATCCCATGTGCACTGGATCCTTTGGCACTAAGCTTTAGGTAAAGTAATTGGGATCCGCTATCCCAAAAGTTTGAACGTCTCCTCTGTCATGTCAATGACAGCACCAAAGTGCTTTATAAAAGTGGTCCCAACTAAAAAAATTATTTGTTGTTTGGAAATACTATCTCTGGGGCTACATGACAATTGACTCAAACTACAAAGGTAGCGTGCTATATGCTCCCTCAGAGACTGTGCTATCTGCTCCAAAAGTACCATATACCATACGGTGTTCTACATCAGGCTTTAATTTTAACTTTGCCACCAGCTTAGTAGAAACTATGATAACTGGGGCGACAGTATCTATGATAGTGCAGACGCGTTTGTTTGCTACAGAAATGTCACAGTAGGCACATTGATAATTAGAAGAATATTGAAAGTTGAATATGTGGACATTTAAGGGGTCTCATTTCCCAAGTAAGCTCATAATCCCCTCACCGACTTTGGGGTATTCTTAAGTGTTAGCATCCACTGAAAGGGCGACGTTTACACCTTTCAGAGTAGGTGCATCTGCGGATGGGTCCATCTTTTCCAAAAAAATCTTGGTCAAACATTTGTCAGGTATACGGCTTTGGTTGCTCCTGAGGTCCTTCTTCTGCTGCAGCCTTGGCTGGTTCCCAGGTCAGTACATTCACTCCTCCAACTGGCTGATGAAATAAAAACCCGTCATAATACTGGGGAACCTCTGCTGGAAATACTATGATTGGGTCAGGTGGGCCGTCTGGGGTTGGGTTAACAGAGGTAGAGAGTCCCATCTCTACTCCGCTCCAACTTTTCCCTGGTAGTATTAGTCCTGGTGCACACCGTGGACCCTACAGTTTGGGAAACTTTGGGCAAGGTGACCAGGACAACCACATTCAAACAATTCACCCCGTAAGGTCTGCGCCTTCAGTTTTCATAAGATGGGCCAGGCAGATAATTTGACTGCTGGAAATCGATGTAATTAGGTTCAGGTCAGTAGTTGGCCCATTGGCGGTTGGCGTAATTAGGCCAGTTTGGTAGTTAGGCTGTTGAAGATTATTATAGGCAGGTTTGGGGCAAAAGTTTAACTGCTGGGGGTAGCTTGGCCGAGAATGAGTTGCATAGTCTGAATAAAGCTGGGGGTTACTAGATGAAAGCTGGACAGGACGGTATAAATTCCCTGAATAAAGGGGTCAGCGGCGACAGCGGTGTGTTTCCACTCATCATTGGGTAGAGGAAGGGTAGCGGATAGATGGTGCAGAAACTGAACAACCTTAAGCAAGGGCACATTTCATCCAAAATTAAATTTATTACATTGTAAAGCTCTCAGTACAGCTTCACCGCGGAGGTCATTGCAATGCACACGTTGGCTTCAGCTAAAACGCCTGCTTCTATTAATACATGGTCTTCCGCCAAAAACCTATCCATATATGCAGTGAGGGTCTCATTACATTGGAACCCAATGGTCAAGAGCTCAGCTTTACGCTATGACATTTTTGTGGTACCACCAAACAACTGCAGCATGGTTTTCTTCACTTAATGGTAAGTAACGGAACTGCTTGGAAGGTAGCAGGTGACTTAATAAGTGCCTTCAACATCCAAGGTGGATATCAGCAGTTTAGCCTTCTGCCAATTGGAGGTTCTCTCCACTGCAAATTTAATCCAGTTTAAAGAACTTGTTAATTTTTTCATTGTGGTTAAATTAGGGTAGCTTGTCAATGCAGACCTCCACTTCCCACTCATAACTGTGAGTCCTATAAGTGTACTGTGGATTTGTCCATGGCCCATAACTAGGATCGCAAAGGGGGGCTGGCTCAGAAGGCCTAGCTGCTCATGGGGTAGTGTAGGGCTCTTAAGCAGGCAGGACTGCCATCACCTGGGGGTTTTAGTGGGTCAAAACATAATCATCCTCAGAGTAGCCACCATGATTTGAGCGGCTCTCACTGCATGAAGGTACAGAAAAAAGCTCTTGAGAGGGGTATCCATTCTCATATTTGCTGCAACAAAGTCCTTCCTGAGTGGCCCCTTGTTCTTCCGCTCCCCAGTGAGGATGAGGCATGTAAAATGTAGGTGTTAGCTTCTTCTCCATGCAGTATAGAAGTTCAGTAGCATCATCCAGGCAGTTGACGAGCTGCCTGTCCTGCTGTCCAAGTATTCACAGCTGACTAGCTTCACTTTCAAGTCTAATCATTAATTTGTTGCACTTCTGAAGGGGCTCCTCTTGTTTTTAAGCATGGCGTCCACAACAAGTTGAAGTTCTGCAGTTTCAGTAGTGCATCCATTTGGGATGATTCTCAATAGGTGAAAACCATGGCCGCAGATTGGAGATTTTTGGTTTTATTGGTCTTTGTTCAATAAGCCCCCTGTAGTGAGCACTACTGTTAAATAACCAGAGGAAATGTTAAGATACGCCGTAAGTTTTTGCGCAGGGCCAAGCCCACTGAGCAATGGATAGACAATATAGAGATTTTTAGCCCATGAGAAAAAAAAGATTATAATAAAATATGAAGCAATTGCTTCGGCCACTTCACTTTATTTATTTAATATAAAACATCAAATTCATTCTGCTCTGTTCACTTCTTTCTATTAACAATCTTCCTCCTTCAATCCTCTCATCTCACTTATATATCAGCAACTTCAGTCAGTACTGATCCTCTTGCTTAGATATTCGTTCTGCCATATTCTCATTGGTTCTGGCATAGTTTATCAATTATTATATATACAATTGTCTTAGTTTAAGGTGATCCACTCATTATTTATCATACATCAACATCACCTTATTGTCTGATTTGGAGGTGATCCAATACCCACCTTTCTGACTCACTTACACACGTCACAAGGTGCTCAAATAATTGTAACTATAAATCATGGTTGGAGGAATATAGTCAATTTGTTACTGCTATTTTGGGCTTATCGTCCAGCCATATCAGAATCTTGACAATATGTAAACATAACGCCACATTGGTGTTCAATACATAGCATAAAACTTAAAAAATGGAACTTGTTTTTGTTATTTTTCAATTGATTTTGAACCTGAAAGAAAATAGTAGCATGCACACAGGTCTGATGACTGAAAAAATCCATATTGAAAACACCTGAGGAAGTCACAACTGAAGTACACAGGTTTTACACAAATTTATATAAATCCAACTGGTCAAACCAACAAAAATCAAAAATTCATTGATATGCACATATTGGCAACTTGGTCAAACCAATAAGTTAATTAACTCAACATTGTGTGAGAGATTTGGGGAGTGGTGCATGGTGCACCACAAGGGAAGTGTCCTGGACCTGATGGGCTTCCCTATAAATTTTATAAAAAAATATTTCAGAAACATTTCTCATTTTTTAGCTTTCATGAATAAGTGTATTATGGAAATATGCCTTCTACCTGTAGGTCAAGAAGCATACACAGTCACTCTCTTTATATAAGGAGATAGACTAAACCTGTCCAATTGGTGCCCAATCTCCCTAGCTAATACTGACACATAAAATATTCACAAAAATTATTGCCAAACGATTAGGGGAAATTGCAACTGATGTGATATCCCATCACAATGTGGATTTGTCCCCAGAAGATCCATATGGATAATATTCACACAGTGCAAATGCCAGACAATCTAAAGCCTCTGGAGTGAACGTTTTAGATCAACAGAATTCATATAATAAGGTGAACTGGAACTATCTCAGGGCATGCCTTCAAAATCTAAACTCCCAAATAGGTTTATAAACTGGGTGATGTTGTTCACAGTGTCAGCCCCCATGGCTGTGCGTGGAGCAGGGTTTCTAACTAACCTAGTTTTTCCATAGAGGGGACTCAGACAAGGGGACCCTCTAAGCCCTTTACTATATAATTTTAATCTTGATGTATCTAATCTGAAATACAAGTGCCATCATCAATGGAATTAATGTTCAGGGCCAACCACCAGTCAAAATAATGGCTTTCACTGATGACTGTGTGGTGGGTATATCCAGCAACCAAGATGATTGTATACTTAGAAAACAATAGAGGAATACTCATCCATAAGTAATGCATTACTCAATGATGAAAAACTTAAATTATACTCCTGGGGAATATTATACCCATTGGGCGCCACCCACTTTAGGTCAACAAATCATGACACATAAGAAACTCCTCACCAGACCTAAGAGGCAAAGATCACCAATGCCCTATTAAAACTTCTCCTCACTACCAAGCCAGCAGCTGGACCTGTCCACCACTTGGGGGTATGGTTAGAGGCAGGGTGTTACGCTAACACCATGATGGAAAATCATCTTTTAGATAAAATAACAAAGCGAATTGCCTCCTTGCTTGGATATCATATAGGTCTAACTGAACGCGTTGTGATAGCCAACTCCATAATATTATCAATCATATGGTTTATAGCCCATTCAATTGCTTTTCATCCCCTTTTTTAACACAACATATGCCTTAATACAGGATGGGTTTGGTCTTGCCACAAAGCCCCAGTGCACCTTGGAACTTTATTTAGCCCTAGGAGGAATAGAGGTATGTGGCTAACTAATTATGTAGAACAAGTGGACCATATACTAGGATCCTGGATAGCTCAGGTGACTAGTCCAGACCTTCCAGGCATACATTGGCAGGAGCAGCAAGCTCAAATTTTGCATGAGCTTTGAATAAGAAATCCAAATCATCCAAACTCGTTGATTATGTATCTGGCATCTCACCTAACTGCTTCAGGACTACATGGCAATCCTATACACTTTAAACATATACTTCTAGCCATGAGAATAGCAGAGTTGAAGATCCATATAAGTGACCTAACCAGTCACCAAGGTCACTCAAGGCTAACTCACAGACAAGAAGTTGATGACCAAGTAGTTACAAACAACATGATAAACCAAAACCTGAGTACCTTTGTCAGGATAGATTACCTGGGTCTAATGGACATACCATACAGCCCAGAGACCCAAAGAATGATCTGGAGATACACACCACTCATTACAAAACTTAGGATACATGCAAATAGTTGAAGATTCATGCGGAGAGTGTATCATATGGCAGAACAATAAAATGCCACCCACTTTTTATACAAAATATGTGGCCAATCTGGAAGCTTATTACACTACCTAGAACAATGTTCAACATTGATAGCTATCTGGAAAGAGGTCATGCGCCTATTCCACCAAGGAAATGGACAATCATTCAGTTTAGCTAGGAACATGTTTGCTCTCAACATGGAGTCACCTATTCATCCATCTTTACGGGCATTAATAGCAGCAATAGTGCTATGGAGTATCCATAATATAGTTTAGTATTCATTTACAGGAATAACGCCCACTCTCCAAGAAGTCATCAATTGTTTTCATCACTATATATTGGATCATTTTCAAACATGGTTGTTTGGCAACATGACCCCATATAACAAAAGGCTAAGCAACTTATGGTTCCCCATATGGTTCCCAAATATTGACTCATTCATTCATGCTGCGACCAAGTATAAGCCAGCATGAATACCCCCATCATCCTAAACCTGGCAGTCCTGGATGACAATAGGAGGGGCTACAAACCCTCTGGGGTGTCCTTTTAAGTATTAATAATGTTATTGTTTTATCATCATTACAACAGAAGTGTACATCCCCTGGTCAAGCTCCCCTAAATAAATTCAGCTAAAAAAGTTATTCATATATTGCAAAGGTGTCATGAAATTTATAAGCTTATTTATTTAAATAAAATGATACTATTGAATGAAAAAGTATAGCCTGCTTTACAAGCACTTCATAGAATCTATATATGGGATGATATGCAATGCAGGTTAAACAATAGGGCCATGTGCATTGGCAGGGTAAACGGGAAGTTGGCTAGTGGTATATTGGGTCATATCATCATCACAATCACTGATAATTGGCTTGTACTGGATGCGGCATTCCTTGGGTGGTTGAGTGTAGGCCACCTTGGAGGGTTGGATAAAGTCTAGGCACAGTTCTGAGATGGGTGATGTGGAATTGATTGGTGTTTGTGATAAAGATACCACACTATTAGAAATGTTGACAGGCTGTGGAAAAGTATCCGAATTGACATTTGAATATTCTGGTCTCAATGCAGCATTTTGGGCAGAAGATGTAGATGGTGGCGTTGGATAGGTTAGAATAGAATGATTTACAAAATTGTTTTCATGTGAGTTGTATGTTGTATTATCTGGTTTTGAATTGGGTGGGATATCAGTG
>JAKSZP010003561.1:0-20051 GCA_022478985.1 Massospora cicadina | reverse complement strand
AATTTTGGGGAAATTAATCTCAAAATTATGAGATAAGCTCTCCAAGGGAAGAATCAAGAATGACTTATGCCAAGAGGTTGTGAGTGAAATAACAAGGGTGAATAAGAAATAAGTGTTCTTAATTAAGCAACAAAACAAACATCATTAGCTAGAGTCTCCTGTCTAGGATGAGGAGAAAATCAGGAAACGAATGACGCTGGACCAAGAATCCTGAATATGACAGTGGGTCATATACCATGACAGGGGGAAAACTGGATTCTTAGACTATTATCGTCACATTTAAATCAATCAGCCCGGAATGACATAAGGTTTTGGGGACCGCGCTCTAAGAAGGCGAGAAAGAAGGAAGAGGAAGAACAACATATGCCAAAGGTCATCCAAGCAGCATTGAGTATTGATAAATGTACTCTGCTTGAACCAATGAAGTATTCGACCAAGTGTCTGAAGCAGTGTTCTACTGCCCCATCCTTTTCTCTCTGGAAAACTAGGCAAGAGGGGGGATGTGTTGGGATTTTTGCTCACCTTTACAGCCTCCTAGGTTACCTGGTATCGCTAGGGGATAATTCCCTAAGGCGAGTGAATTGGATATTGGTTGACCCCAATTTTGGGTTAATAACTTTCAGGGGATTTTAGGTAATTCGCCAGGATCAGATCCATCAGGGATCAATACAGGTGAGTACTTAAATCTCGTTGGGAAGAGTTGCTGACAAAATGAGGCATTTGATAGTTGACCAATGATTAGTGGTCAGGTGTATCAGTTATGATTGGTTGGGTTTCATCACCAACCAATTGGGAATTTATGGTGCAAGTTTTGAGGCGAGGAATACTTCCACAATTAGCAAATTGATCAGTTAGTTTGCGACCTGCCATAATGGGTAACAAGTTCCATTACCTAAGCAGGTCACTCGCCAATTATGGTTGGTTCACTGGGATTGAGTAGTTAACGTTAGGGACATATTTTATGACTATTTCCATTTTAGGTCTTGAGGATGTTCAATGACGGAATCCTAGCCAGGATGAGGAAGACCATTGCTGCTGAGACGAGGATGGGTGAGTCAACAGCAACAGCTGCCATTTTATCAAAGAGGTGTCAACTGAGGGTTAGACATCCGAATCCCCTACTATATAATTCCCTAGGATTTACTATAATAAAAAATCTAGTTTCTAGATAACAAGTACTTTACAGCTATATTATCAATTCAGTGTATAGTTAGACTATCAGCTTCTATTGTGTCGTTCTAGATCAAGGATATTATTGCAGAAGGCAATAATTGGAAGACTCTCAGGGAGAAGAGTAAAGGTCTGAGTGTGGATTTAGAGATGAAGGAACCACAATCAGGGATAGCTACTGACTGTCTGTTGGGCCAAGAGACTGTCACTGGGGTATCTTAATGAAGATTGGGTGGACAAAGGTATAATGAATGAATCCCTACAAGTATGACTTCAAGAGTATTTAATTGAAAATAATTGCTAAGCGTTGGGCCAGATAATTTTTCAATATCAACTAAAGATAATAGTCTTCATGCTATAATTTATTCATAATACATTCTACACAACAAGTTGAAGTGCACAATGAAATTGAACCTTTGCAGTAAAAAGGTTACTGGGTTGATGGCCGATAATCAACCTAGAGCAAATTTTTACAGGAGTACAGCCACCCTCTTTGATACCTTCTTACTTGGGAATGGGAAAAGGGCCCAATCGATGGCCAGGGGATGTTCCCTGGGACTTACATTACCCTTTCCTTTTTCCAAAGGAAGGGCGCCACCACTGGGAAACTTCACAAGGGCCACATTTTTGTGCGCCTTGGGTAACTTGATTGCCGTTACAATTGCAGTTTTTTGGGGAGGGCGGGGAGCATCAGGATGGGATTCATGAAATGTTTGACAGTTCCATACAGTTTGCACAATTGCGCGCCTTGACCCAACTGCTCTAGTAACCTGGATACCCTTTACAAGCCAAGAGATATTGAACAGACCGTTGGGACTTGCGGAATGCCAGTATATTCTCCACTTTAGCCTCTTCCGCATCCTTGATGATGATCAGTTCAGGTTCCACAAGAACCATACCTTTGAGAGGCAACAGCTGGGAAATGTGGAAGATGGGATGCTGTTTCCAGTGAGCTGGAAGATATAATCAAAACGCATCATTACCCAAGACCTCTTCCACCAAAATGGGGGCCTGAATGCATACTTGCGAATTTACAGTAAGGATCTTGAATTTGTAAATGGTGGGTATCGAGCATAACATAGGAGCCCACAGTTAATTCATGACCTGGGAGCTGCTTACAATCTGTGAACTGCTTGTAGTCATCAATAGCTTTGGTGAGGTGTTCCTACACCAAGGATTGAGTTGACCTAATATGTTCAGCGTGATACGCGGCAGATTGGACCTCAGGCCACAAGCAAGGTCCAACCAAAAATGAAGATTATAACCCAACGTCACTTCATAGGGCAAAAACCTGTAGACGCATGCATTCCATTATTATAAGTGAATTAAGCGAGGGAAGGTCATTGGCCCAGGTGTTCTGTGCAGCCGCAGCATAGAAACGCAGGTACTGTTTGAGGACTTGGTTAACTCGCTTGGTCTGTTCATCAGACTGGGGATCAAATGAATTAGAATGGCAGGGGGATATTTTTTATAGATAAGAGTTCACTTCAAAACTGCGCCATGAACTGTGAACCATGGTCACTGATGATCTCCTGTGGGAAACCAAACATTGAGAACATGTGACATACAAAAAGGCGGGCAAACTCCTCCAACATAATTGCAGAAGTACAAGGAATAAAGAGGGAAAATTTAGTGATATGATCCACCACCACCATCACCGCAGTGAACCCATTAGAGCAGGGGGGTTCAACAATAAAGTCCATGGACACTGAAATCCATGGACCCTCCACCTGCTGTAAGGGGTGTAAAAGACAGCTTCTACCAGAGTGGTCCAACTTAGCCTGAGCGCATTTAACACAATCGGCAATCCAGACCAGAACTTCTTTTGTCAAACACGCCCAATTGTAGGTCTACTTGATCAAGTCGATGCATTTCTTATTACCAGGATGACTGACCATGAGGGGGATTGTGATGTGCGTGGAATACCTCAGTTTTGAAGGAGGGAGGAACCAAAACGAGTGACAAAAATAAATAAGACCCTCCTTAAATGAATATAGGGAGTGTTTATGCTTCTGGTGAGATAACTGCTCGACCAGCTCCACGCCCTCAGGGCAGGCTATTTGACTGGCTAAGACCTGAGTAACTAATGGAGCGTCAGGGGCCAGAGCAATGGAAGAAATGACAGGGGGGACAATAGACAAGATTTGGGCAGCAGGGATCATGGTAATGAGATTCACTTCCTCCGGATCTACAGAACAGTGGGTGGGACTGTGGCTGAGAAAATTGGGAAGTACATTGAGCTCACTTTTTATGAATTTTATATTTGAAATTAAAACTGCACAAGTCCCAATAGGTTCAGGCTTGCCGATGTGCCAATTTTTGGGGTTTATGAAAGTACAAGAGAGCCTGGTGGTCCATGCGGACTGTTAACTAATGTTGAGCACCCTGTAACAGATACCTCCAATGAGTTAATGCCCATGCAACAGCTGTCAACTCCTTGTCATAGATGGCCCAAGACTGCTCCATAGAGGTGAAAATTCGGGAAAAATAGGCGACTGGGTTTTAAGCCATCATGCTCCTGGAGCAACACCGCCTTCACTACTACCAACGAGGCGTCTCATGTAACAATATATGGCTTGGTGGGATCAGCGTGCTTCAAAATAGGAGGGGACATGAACACCTCTTTACTTATTCAAACGCCTGTTGGCATTTGGGCAACCAGCGAAATGGTACATTTTTCCCTGTAAGGGAGGGGGAGCGGGGAAGCAAGTTGAGAAAGTGCTGAGGAAAATATTTTTAGAATATTATGGTTCCCAAGAAACTCCATAGTTGTTTCTGGGTAGTCGGGGTTGGCCATTCCCAGATAGAGTCCAACTTATTGGGAGGGATTGTGTAACCATCTTTAAGGACGAGTTCCCAAGGAAGGTAATTTCCTCCTTATAGAACTCGCACTTGGAAGGCTTGATAAACTAACCTGCCCTATGCAAGGCGGCCACAACTGCTTCCAAGTCAGTAGTGTCTTGTTCAGGTTTCATGGAGTGAACCAGAATGTCATCAATATATGCAACAGCGCAGGTAAACCAGAGGTCACCAAGTACATTGTCAATCATGCATTGAAACGTAGTTGAAGCATTCTTCAGCCCAAAGGGCATTACGTGGAATTGAAACCTCGCTTCATCTGGATTGCTGTTACCCATTCTTGCCCTTTCATTACCCAAATCTGGTTTAAAGCAATGACAAGATCCAGCTTGGAAAACACCCGAGATTTGGTGATTGCTTGGCTTATCATATGCTCTAAAGGCAGGGGGTAGGGATTGGAAACCGTGACTTAACTTAAGTGACCATAGTCCACGCAGGGGCGGAGGGAACCATTAGTTTTTTTAGCGAAGACAATGGGAGATGCGACTGGCAATGTCTCCTTAAACAACCACCCTTTTTTCAGCATATCATCCAACCAGGTGTTGAGCGCAGCCTCCTCCTCTGCTGTGTGAGGATACAACGGGATGTTGATATTCACCAACACCACCATCTTGTGAAATCCACAGTCACATCTAGTCTGAGGAGGCAGATGATCCGCCTTTTCAGAATCAAAAAAGCTTTGATAGCACATTAGAATTTCTGAAAAAAGGACGGTATGCCCGCAGGAGAGATGAGGGAATTGATAGAACTGCAACCTTGAGCTTTCTTAAGAGTGTCAATTAGGGGAAATTCACCCTCCAGTTGATCGTTAATTAATGACAGCATTTTAGACTCCAGGTGGATCTTGACATGTTGCCGGCGCCACCATCCCACTCCTAAGATTACCTGAAACATTAAGTTTGGCATAGCAGAAAAGCGGTCGCAGAAGATGAACTGGTGTATTGAAAATGGGACTGGATGGAAAATCAGGTATGAAGTTTGGGAGGCTGACGATGCAACTATCACTGAAGGACCTGCATCCAGGTAAAGTTTCAATTGCAGGGCCAGTTCTACAATTATAAAATTACCTGCAGCTCCGGTGTCCAAAAGGTCCTCAAAGGAGACATGATTGGACCCAACACTAATCTTCATGGGTAATAATAAGTAAGCGAAGCTCTCTTTATTAGTTGTGGATGAATCCAGTGATACTGAAGAGATGGTATTGGGGTC
This sequence comes from Massospora cicadina, assembly GCA_022478985.1. Classification (NCBI taxonomy): domain Eukaryota; kingdom Fungi; phylum Entomophthoromycota; class Entomophthoromycetes; order Entomophthorales; family Entomophthoraceae; genus Massospora; species Massospora cicadina. The sequence goes on along the minus strand of JAKSZP010003561.1, from coordinate 14,813 downwards.
AAGGGAAACCGCTAGGCTCTTATGGGGGGTAAACTCGTAGCAAGTCAGGAAGTCAGATCCTACTGACATGGGCAAAATAGCCGTGGCAACTATGAAATGTGGATTTGAAGATTTGAGTGGAACTGGACTATTGTGGACAAGGAAAATCTTCTTCACAACCTGGTTCAGTTGAAAAGGAGGGGCCATTGCTGCGCCAATATCTACAAGAAAGGCGGAAATGGTTAAAAGTAATGGTTGGTTGATTATGTCAGGCAAACAGCAAGTTATAATTAGACTGGCCTGCCAGCCTAGGTGACAAAGCACCCAAACGGCAAACCAGAATGCCAAAGGCACTGCTGCTGGTATGGCGGATATGGAACTGGAAAGGAATTTCCCCAATAACTTACGGTGAGCCAGAATCTCATACAGGCACATAATAAAATACCAGATGAGTATGGCCCTTAACCCCAAGGGGAGTGTGAGGGTCAGTGAAAAAGGCGGTTTGTTTTCCAGCATAGATTACTAGGTTTTTAGGAAAGGTTTTTAATGGAAATTTAAGAATAAAAATCGATCAACAATTTTCTCTGTGTGATGTTACTGATTAAATAATGGTCATTTTAGAGAGAAAACAAGCCAGGATTGGTCCCTGCAAGTTTGACCTAACCAGCGAATTGTTTAAGAATGGGAAACAGATAAGTTAACTTAGAACCAACATCAAAGAATTTGGTGGCAGGATGAGCCGCTGTCAGTTTAACTTCAAATGTCTGAACTGAGGCTCAGATATGTTTCAATGGTTGGCGTGACGGCGTTTGGCCCAATGAGCAGCGGGAATCCCCCAAGGCCAACCCACGTAGGGGCAGTCCCATTTGGTTGGAAACAGGTTTGGGACGCCCAATCCGCCCATGCCCGGTCACTGGCCATTTGTTTGGTCAAGAGCATTGCATCAGCTGCAACACCCTGTTTTCTGTAAGGGAGCTTTGAACCCTCATCAATGGTGTCCAATGAAATTACCTGCCCGTCGGGGATGAGCCCCTATGATTTTGAGGGGGGTTGTTTTTTTGATCATAGTGTTAGCCAAGCCAAACTGTCAGCGATTCTGGCTGATGGGGCAGACTTCATCCCTTTCTGACTACATGTAATCTGACTATTGGGCTGACTCCCACTTGATTTTGGATTGATTGGTTTCATTTTGGCGATCTCAGCACAGATTTCCCTAATTGACTGTACCAATTCTGCTGAGGTGAGTGTGGGCACTGGGGGAGAACTTTTAAGCTGTAAAGCTGTTACCCAGCGCTCTTCTACCATGTGGGCGAGGTCGCCCTGGGTAACAAGGGGTGCAGCCACCCTCTTTGATATCTTCTTACTTGGTAATGGGAAAAGGGCCCAATCAACAGCCAGGGGACCTTCCCTGGGACTTACACATCCTTCAAGTTTTGCATACCTTATGCATGTTTTGCCCTCTGAAATATCTGAGTTTATGCCAATCCCCCCACAGCGCCTTCAATAATGTCTCAATTGTCATGGTGGGACCATTACCAACTGCCTCCAGCAGATTAAAGTCTATCTTAGTCATAATTGACCACTTCACTAAGTGGGTTAGCATCCATAGTCAAGATGTACACCACAAAATTTATTGCTCAAGTCCTGTACAATTAAGTTGTCACAAGGCACAGTTGTCCTCAAGTTAAAACTGTCTAACAATGGAAGGAACTTTGTCTCAGATGTTGTGAGAAAGCTGATGGACCTAAAGAGAGTGAAGCAGTAGTTCACTACCATACACTCCATCCTCCAATGGAAGCGTTGAGCGAGTTTTTGGGTCCTTAGGAGGGTGTTTAAAGAAAACTGTCCATTAATGGCGAGTCAAAATGGAATTAGTTGCTGCCCTCAGCGATGTTAGATTACCAGTTGAGCCACGACTAAGTGATTGGGATGTCCCCTTTCAGAGCCATGTATGGGCGAGAGGCAGCTCTGATGACCCTCCTAGCAACAATCATCTCAGCGATCTGGAAAAACCTGCAGCTTGGTAGCTACTAACAGGAGTTAGCTAATGCGCTTATAAGAATTCAACAAGGGCTTTAAACAAAATTGAAGTGACTATCCATTAAAGCCAATGGGAGAGTCAGAGACAAACTAGGCTACCAGGGTTTAGCCTAAGACAATTTTTTACAACCTGCGGGGAACACAACCTGAGAAGTTATAGGCCAATTAGACTGGGCCTTCTACTGTTTAAAGAATAGATGAGCGGAATACCTATCTGGGATTATAATACTAACGTTGTATAGAATAAAGTACACAACTGGCATATCAGATCATCCCCCAGGTCTAGTCTTTGGAGGGAAAGTGTTAAAGATGAAGCTGCAACTGGTTTAAAAGATCATTCTTGACCAGTGGAATGACTGGAAATAACCCAAAGCTGGTGATGTTACAGGTGACCAACCCACTGCAGATGGTGGCAAATTATTGGCTTTCTATAAATTTTCGCATGTCAAGGAAGCTTCAGCAATAAAGGGATGACGTCATGCAAAAATAATTTTTAAACTTATGAGACAGAGGATTTGATTTATGAATATGACGACGCCAACAAATTTACTAGGAAAAATAAACCCTTTATATAACTTTAGAGGCCAAAATAATTTGCGAATTTGCGAATTTATTGCGGGGAAGGCTGACCATGGGATGGACACTTCCAAATATGACTCAGGAAAGATAAACTTAGTACCAGGGGGGCACCCCAGAGAAGCGATGCTATCTCTTGTTGCCAGTGGGAACGCCACTTATGGGGAGGAGGAGGGAACGTGTGAAGGGGCCGTAGCCACTATTGAGCACGTGTGGAGGAAGGGGTCTGATTTGATGAATCAGACTGGGAACCAGGAGGAGACCAGCTGTTGGCGACGCAGTGGGAGGTATCAAAACATCCATGCTTGAAAGTGGTCCACCAAATGTGACCGTAATCTGTGGACAGCTTCTGGGAGGGTGGGGGTGGAGCCAGCGATGGCATCCAAGACAATCGTGTGGATAGTCCACATGGCGATTGCAACCACCAGAGCATGGAGGGAGGGTGGAAGGGGGGAGGCCATTGATGAAGCAAACATATCTCTTGACAGACTGAAGGGATGCGTTTGATTTTGGCCTAGCAGACGTTGGACTTCGCGCCATATCACTTTAGAGGTGGGGCACTTCTCCAGGCGGCGGAACAGCGTTCCATACTGGCCACACATGACACAGGATGAGTGTAAAGCGTTAGAGCGCTCAGCTGTACGATACACCCGCCTCAGGCAGCGCCACACGTGGGAGCGGACTTGAGGCTGCAGCAGAGGATGGTGTGCGTAAATCCAGATAGTCTTTTGGGTCTCAGTGGAATAAGGGATGTCCATCATGTCCAGGTAGTCCACCCTGGATAGGACTTGGGGTCGAATGGGGATCACGCCATCATGGATGGGTAGCCCCTGTACCTCTTGTGTGAACTGAGGAGAGGGGCGGCCTCTTTGGGTTGTATGTCCACTAATATGAATTCTCCACTCTGCGCTTCGAATGGAGAGTAGGATTCGTTTGTAGTGGGTTTTTGTCCCGTGAGGACCTGTGGCTGATGTGTGTGATGCGAGGTATTTCATCAGGGAGTGGGGGTTTGATGGATTGTTGAGGCCCAAGGCTCGGGAGAAGTTGGAGCGGGCCGCGCGGGACCAGTGTTGGGATGGGAGTGTAGGAGCAGTGACGGCCGCAATCCAGGTGCCTAGGATCTTGGCGGCATGGGCTTTGAAGTCAAGTAGGCCCATGCCACCATGATGATGAGGGCCAAACATGACCTCTAGCCGTACTGGTGGAGGGCGGCCTGACCAAAGCCAACCTTGTAGCAAAGCATACAGGGATTTGAAGAAGCTTGGGGAGAAGGGGATGGCGTGGGCTCCAAACCAGACTTTGGATAGGAGCATAGAGTTGGCAAGAACAACCCTGCCAGTGAGGGTAGTAGGGTGGGCTCTGAGAGAGGCGATTCGCTTCGTCACGTTGTCCAGTATATGGCCCTCCATTACTGCTGACGCGTATCCTCCCGCCTCCAACCACACGCCCAGATGGCGTACCGGTCCTATGGTAGGTCGCGGCACAAAGGGGAGCACCAGTGGAGCGGTGTGTTTTGAGTTAGTAAGGCGTGGACTTGGGCGAGCAGCTGGGCTGGGTTGGGAACTACTTGCTGGGGCCCAGCAGTTCTGAAACCGACCAAGGAAGATGATTTCGGTTTTGGAGGCGTTCAGTGCCGCGTTGCTTACCCGGGAATATTCCTGGATGAGGGCTTCAAGCGCGCGTGCATCTTTATTATTAGACACCCCCACCACGCAATCATCTGCAAATGCCATCATCTTGACTGGGGTTTGGCCTGGCACATGGACCCCAGTGAGTTGGGCATTCACATTTCGCAGTAGTGGGTCAAGGCTGAAGTTGTATAAGAGTGGGCTCAAGGGGTCCCCTTGTCGCAGGCCCCTTTGAGGATGGACTACATCCGTTAGGAAACCTGGGCTGCGCACAGCCATTGTTGCAGATTCCGTGAGCAGCATCACCCAGTTAATGAAGCGGGGAGGTAGGCGGAATTGTTGGAGGCAGGCCCTAAGGTATTCCCAGTTTACTCTATCATAGGCCTTTTGTTGGTCCAAGAATACAAGTGCCCCAGAGGCTGTGGACTGACACACATTAGCCACAGAGTGCACGTTATCCCAAATCGACCTTCTGAGATGAAACTGAATTGTTCTGGAGTTATGGTGGCAGATGCTACAGTCCCTAAATGGTTAGCCATGATTTTTGTTAAAATTTTGGTGTCTGTGTTTGTTAGAGAAATGGGGCGCCAGTTGGCTAAGTCTAGCCTATCCCCTTTCTTGAAGAGTGTGACTGTAAAAGCCTCATGTCCTCCTGGTAGGAGGCACGTTTCCAACAGGCTTTGGTTGAGTGAGGCTAGCAGCAATGGGGATATGTATTTAAAATATTTTTTGTAGAACTCATATGGAATGCCATCTGGGCCTGGGCATTTTTGGTTTGGTGCACCGTGAATGGTAGTCCATAATTTGTTCAGAGTAATTAAATTCATTATTTCCGGGTATCAGAAAATGGTGTGGATATGAGCTCTGTCGAGAAATTCCGCCATTTCGGCCAGCTGAATTGGTTCAGCTCGGTATAACTCAGAGTAATATCTTTGCATTTCAATTGCCACTTCAGCCGGTGTGTCCATGATAGAATTATCCGATCTTCACACCTGTGTGCAGGCCACGCTCTGGCGTGATGCAAAAATTTTTTTGAAGAAGTATGCAGTGCACTTGTCGCCTTTAGTGATGCGTGTGGCCCTTTATTGGACACAAACCCGATGTTTGTGTTGCCTTTCAAGTGCGTTGAGGTGTGCTTTCCTCCGCCCACTTCTGGCCCCATGCAGGGCTATATCCTGAGCTGGAATGTTAGACTCCAAGTGGGCCAATTCCGCCAGCACGCGCAATATAACCACTGATGTGGCTCATGAGCGTCTGGATGAGAGATGGTGATAGTGGCGGATGGTGTCTTTTTTAAAAGTTGCCCATGTGGAAATGGGGTCCGCGCAAAATGGTGCAATAAACGGTTTTGCCAAAGTTGCCTCTTCCACCCACATGGAAAATCCTGGCGATGCAAGCTCTGGGGGGCGGATTTTACACCAATGTGGGGCCTTTGCAACTGTGACGGGTAAGTGGTATGTTATCGAGACCAGTCGGTGGTCAGAGAATTCTATTTTTGTTGTTTTGAAGTTGGAGATGTGGGGTTGGAATTTCGCCGGCGCTAGAATAAGGTCAATGCGGGTCATGGACCTTAATTGGCCGTTGTGGATGTGGGGACGCGTCATGTTTTCAAGCAGTGGGGCATGTCATGGCAGCGCATCCATTAACCCAAGGGTGGCTTTTAGAACGCGTAGTTCTACATGACCCTGTGGGGCGTGGGGTGAGGGTGGCCACCGGTCTGTTGGTGAGGTTAGCCAACAGTTCATGTCACCAATTAGGAAAGAATCGGGGGGTAGCAGAAGGGATTTGACTGATGAGAAAAATTCCTGACGCTCTTGTGCACCGTTTGGGGCATAAATGTTGACAATTGTGTGTGCAACGTCGGCCCAAGAGAAGGTGACAATGAGCACACGGTCATTTAGGAATGTTTCTGAAGATGTAAATTTGAAAAAATTGTTTTTCAAATTAGCACCCCACAGTGCTTCAACCAAAAGGATAGGGATGGTAGGAGCATTGTTTTCCAAGCATCCTCGGAACCTCGTGGACAGTGGGTTTCCTGGATGGTCAGGATATCCACGGGTAAATTATTTTGTAAAAAACTCAGTTTCCTAGCCCAGGATGGGGAGGCCTTGAGTCCGGCGATATTCAGCATCCCTAGAGTGAAGGTTTCCCCCATTGCACCTTAGGTGTGAGGGGGTGGGCCCCCTGGCCCACTAGCCTCTTCCAGGTCCCCACAGGCTTTCACAGCAGCACGGGTATTAGCAGCAATGCTATCAGGGTTTTTGTTAATTTTTGTGGAAAGAGTCGCGTTGGCTTTGGCCTTCACTTTTTGTTTTCCCGACGTTGGACGAATTTTTTGCGGTGCGGATAAGTTCAGTGCACCATCGAGTGGGGCAAATTTTTTTTTTTTTTTGGTTGGGATAGGTCCCAAGTCGGTTTCAACTGGGGCTTGGGTGCAGCAATTGGGTGAGATCAAATCTCCCATCGGATCCTCAGATTGAGTGGCCCATTTGGCTTGGGCCTCCCAATCTGATTGGGTGATGGATTCCCGAGTTGCTTCCGCCGCAAAGGTCTCCATGTCCTCCTGGCGTTGTGAGTGTGGGATGGTGGTGGTGACCTTGGCCACTTCCTTGGCCGCAGTCCTATGGGCCTGCTTGGCCTTCTTCTGCTCCTGTGGGGAGATGGGCTTTACCAATAGGTAGCAGCCTTGTGCTCCCCACGGGAAAGCCTCTTTGGTGCTTGCGGTTGGTTCATAGTGCGCCTCTCCGCTGGCCATGGCCGCCGAGGGGTGCTCTTGGAATGTAACGCCCTCTTTAATGGGGCATGCATGTGCCTTATGGCCGAACGCGTCACAGTGGGTGCAAATGGGGGGCGCGCTGTCCACGGTTACCCAGAATGGGTGGGTGGTGTGCCCTGCGATGTCAATAAAGGTGGAGTGCAGGATCTGGGTTAGGTCCTTTGCGATCTCCTCAGATAGGGTCAGAACTGCGATGGCTTTGCCAGTGCACAGGTGTGGCATCAGCGTGAAATGTTGCATTTCAAAAGATTGTATTTCGCCATATATGGCGAGACCATCTTTCAGGTGTTGCTCCAAAATGTCACGTTTTACTGTAGTAGGCAAAAAGTCAAACGTGAGGAAAATTTGGTTCAATTTTGTCCATCTGGTGCATTTAGTTTCAACAACCCGTTGCCCTTTGGGGAGGTCAACCACTATGCGCACTGCTGCAGCCTCGTCTGCTGCTATTTTGCTTTCAAAACCTAGGTCCAGCCAACCGCGCGACATGGAGTGAGGTGCAACATACACTGCGGTCGGGAAAATTTTGTGTACATCTTCACAAAATTTTTCCCATAGGGCCGTTTTTTGGATGTCCAGATACACACGGACTCTGAATTCCACCGACAAAAGTGGCTGGGAATGTGGCATATTGATGTACTGGTTGCATCGTGCTTGCCACGCGAGTATCTCTGGGGAAATTGTGACCGCCAGTTTTTTTAGATTTTTTTCTATTCCGCCAGATTCTCTGGGGCGTTTTCAAACGTTAGAGGCCGTGGGCCTTCCACCTGCTCCTCTTGCCTTGCTTGCCCAACTGCTCCCAGACATTTGCGCAGACTAATCTTCTCTATGAGATTATCAAACTAGATTTAGTCTTGAATTGAATGGGTTGCAAAAGTGTTTGCAACGAGAAAGAAAAGTTTTGAGCTCAAGTTTTTTCATTTTTATACCTTGAGTTCTTATAAAGTATAAATTAAAATCACTTTTATCTTACTAAAACCTTCTAACAGAATCTCAAGTTTATCCTTTTACTTGCACTTATAGTTGTTTAAGTGATCTAATCGCCAATAACCATTCTAGGATTAACAAAATATACAAAATACTGTAACCACTCTGAAATCTTCTCTGTTTGGAAGAAGACACTGTCTATTGTGGGTACCTTATAGCTGAGCTGCTAAGGGAGAGGTTGGATTGGATTCCATTGAATCCTGAGGTCTAACTTATATTGAACATGTCTAATAGTGTCAATAAGAGTTTTGCCATGTGTGCAAAGAGTTTATCAAAGTAATTGATGCTAAAGGGTTGAATCAGAGGAGAATTTCTTTATGAAGATTATCGCGATCTTAGAAAAAGTTGTCTGGTGCCTAATCTACTAGTAGTATACCATGAGCAGTGAGTTAGCCTCACATGTTAAGCGAGCTAAGGCTGGAGAGCTAAATGATTCCATTTTATCAGATGGTCCCTTAGGCTGACCTGTGCGTGGGCCTCCTTAGGGAGTACTTGTATAATATTTCATTTAATTTTAATTAAAAATATATAATGATTCCCCTTCACCTCTGAGAAATCCTGGACCTCTACAGATAGAGGGCCTGTAGAACTTGGATTCTGTCCTCACTTAGTAATAGATTACTCCTTGGAGTTTAACCAAGCAATCGCCTTTCTGGGTTATCTCATCATTTATATAATGATCTACACCATTAACTTAGGTCCTTTTGGTACTGGCCCTCTCCATTAGGCCCTATTCCCTGTGTTATTAGCAGGTTGTTCCCTTTTGGTGTGATGGGCATTCCACACCACATCTATGGTAATAAGATGGTTATAAACACTTTTTTGACATTTTTTACCAATCCATATATATGTGCATTAAAATTCCCATGTAGGTCTTTCTCAAAGATCCTACTGCCAACTTTGATTTTTTTAAGCTTTTTGGTGTGATTTCCCCACCCTAACCTGAAAGGAGACAGGTGATTTTGCAATCGTCTTTTCACCCACACTGACCCCTATAAATAAAAGACTAAAAGTTGAGCACTCTCTCAGAAGTGGAGGCTTGTTTGCTTTCATTTTTTTGGTTTTATAAGATCTTGAAGGTCTTTCAGTCACTAGCATTGAGGTTTTAATTAATAAATTCAGTTAATTTAGACGTATTGGTTTCACCCACAGAGACCTATATAAATACCACCCCTGAGCACTCAAGCACTCATTTAGAAATGAAGTTTCAAATTTTCATTCAAATCTTCTGATTTGAGTATTTGTAAAGGTCATTGTGGGTCTAGCCCCGAGTTACTGTTAAATGACTCATTTAATTCTGTAAAGGAGGTTTCAGTTGAGGAGACTCTTATAAAAATGGCCTCCAGGAACATGGATTTTGCTTGGAATGGGGGGCGGCTCCCATTGCTACTCACAATGTTCAATGAAACTTGAGGGTCTTCATGAGTTTATCCCTGAATCAAAAATTAATTTAGCTTGTAAAAGTATTGCACCTAAGGATCTAACTCACTTGGAGCTTGGCAAACCCTCATCAGAAGAAAATATCACTGTGTAGGTAATGGATAGCAAAGTCCAAGCTTCTATAAGATTCAGTATTTTGCCTTTGATGTCCCAAAATGGATTTTTAATAGATATTTATTCAACTAAAAAATGGGTCAAACGGTAGCTCTTGAGGGACCAATATGCAATAATTTAGTTGCATCACATCCCTCCTGAGAACCTGAGCTTGTACCCTAAGGTAATTCAGAGAATCATGGAGGCTGAACAAGAGTTATTGCTTTAAGTTGTTGGTAAGTATGCTACTTCTAGCAATACTGTGGAGGACGTATCCTCAGAGATAAGGGTTAAACCTACAGTTCACAATTTTTAATGAGAAACCCTATCCTGGGAGTGTGATAAAGTATAAGGAGCAACCCTATGGTGATCTGGTGGCATTATCTGTTATTAGTACAAAAATCATTCTGGCCATTTCGCTTTCAATACCATTTCCTCCCCATGGAAATTTAATACATCTATTTTGGTAGCTACTGGAGCCTCAGAAAATTTTAATAACTTGGACCTAACTGAATACTTTGAGTCAAGCTAGTCAATTGGTGGTATGGTGGGGCTGGTGCCTCCCATTGTAAACCCACACTGAAGGTTCAGGGGTTTGGTGATTACCAAGTGGGCTGCTACCATTTGTCCAACAGCTTTTTGGAAGTCAGAAATCTTCTGTACTAATTATCTTGGTGGTTGAGTGGTGGCGAAAATTTATTATTAAAACCAATTTGAAAGTAAACACATTGCCATTATATCTTAAGGGTGGACAGGAGTTATTATCCCCATGTAGAAAGTAGATAATCAGCAATTTTCCCCAATGGCCAAATAAACACATTCTCTCCTTGAACCTCTTCTGAGTACCAAGTCAGAAGTGCCCTTACCTTCTTGCTTAGAAGTATTGTAAACTTATTTTTGATGCAGCTTCTACCAATGTTTGCCAGATGGCACTGAGTTCAATTGTGACTCCTAGCTCACAGTAGACCTGGTGCAAATTTAATCCCAGCTCTACCCTTTGTATTTGAGAAAGGAGGCAGCTTTAGATGTGTGGGCCATGGTGCAGCTAACCAAGGGGGCCATATTCCGGTAGACTTCTCCAGTATGATCACCAGTTCTCCTTATAAAGAAAGCAGGGGAACTCTACGCCCTTGAATGGATTATTGTAACCTGAATAATGACCATACCTGATCTGCATCCAATCCTGGTGAAGAACAAATTACTTGCTATGTGGAGAAGTCCACAGGCTTCTTCAAATTGGATTTTTTGAATATTTTTAACCAGATTCACATCAAGAAGGGGCAGGAATGGCTAGCTGCATTCCATACCAGGAAGGGGATTTTCCAATTCTAGGTCATGCCTTTTGGGCTCAAAATATGCCTGCCATTTTCCAGAGCTGTATTGATGTTCCTTAGGGAGTTGTTAAGTGTATGTGCAGTAGCCTTCATGGATGACATTTTGGTCTTTTCTCCTTATCAAGCATCCCTTGCAAACCACCTTAAGTAGATAGTTGAACATTTGAGGGCGGCAAATCTAACCATGAAAATAAGTAAATGCGAGCTTTCAAGTCCCAGGTCACGTTCCTGGGCAACATCATTCTCAGCAAAGGCCACATGATCACTCTTAACAAGAAGGTAATTTGTGAGTGGCCCACATCAGCCTTGGCTAAGAAGTTTCTGAGCTTTTTGAGGCTTTCACCTTATTTAAAGTTTTATGCCAAGTCTTTCTGAGGTAGCCGCGCATTTATATAAGGCTAATGGGTCCAAAATTTCTCAGTGGTCCTCTACACTGGTGGATTTCTTTCAAGCATTGAAGTGTACTCTGTTGTAAACATCCATTCTTTATCATGTGTAAACTTAAAGGAATTTTATAGTAGACACAGATGCTATCAACTTTGCCATAGCTGCTGCGCTCTTACATGTAGTGAAGAGAGACTATCGCATATATAAGGTATTTTTCTAGGAAAATATCTCTGCCTGAGTTAAAATAAGCTTTTTACTATGAAGAACTTTTGGCAGTAGTGGAACTGCTGACATACTGGCGTCATCATCTACATGGTTATTCAAGCCTTTTTGCATGCATATGGATCATCTCGCCTTATTGTACTACCAGGCTCCTCATGTCCTGACCCCACGGAAAAACAGTAGAATGAGAATATTGATTAATTTGATTTTTATTATGAGTTTATGAAGGGCAAGAGAATGGGTTAGTTGATGCTATAAATTGAAACCCTGCATTAGCCCTGATACCAAAAAGATGGAGTTGCGCAACACCCATATGGTGATTCCTCCTGGTAAAGTGGTATCTGAACAACTCTCCACCGTGGCATGTTTGCCAGTTATTGCTTCACTGGAAACCTGGAGGAGCATAGTATGTTCAGAAAGTTTATCCTTTCCAAGTCACTATCGGCGAAGTATACTTTGTAACTAGCCAAATGTAAGTTGGTTCAGGAGTACTTAATCAATGGGTACCATGTAAAGAGTGAGATGATATGGTTTCAGGGGTCTCTATGGGTTCCTGTGGGACCCATCCGTCTATAAAATACTAAGGGACACTAAGATAGGTTACCAGTAGAGCACCTAAGGAAGGCGACGATTTTAGAGCTGATTTGATGGACAAATAAGTGAAGGTCCTGGCTGCACAGGTGGCAAGGTATTCAAAATAGTGTTTGGTTTCCAATATTAAAGCTAGATAGTCAGCCTCTCATGGGGTTGTTGGTGCCCATCCAAAAAGCATCAGGATACTGGACTTCCCTGTCAGTTGATTTAATATGGTGTTGCCCTTGTTAGAGGAGTACAATGCTATCATGATAGTGGTAGACCAGTTTACTAAGTCCTCACTTTCATTCAATGCTATACCACAGTTTTGGCATTTCAGGTGGCAGAGTTATTTATTTTGAAAATAGTTCCCTCCGTGGTGTGCCCCAGAAGATTATAAGTATCCGTGGACCTCATTACAAACCCTATATTTTAGGAAGAGTTGTAAGAACTCTTCAGATTCGCCCACGCCATTCTAATGCCTACCACCCCCAATCAGATGGGCAGACAGAACGAGTTAACCAGCGCCTTAAACAGTTTTTGTGGCAGTACATTGCAGTAAACCATTCTGATTGAGCTCCCCATATATCCAAGGCCCAGACTAGTCATAACAACGCCTAGCATGCTTTAATCTAGTGCTCTCCATCATTTACCAACTATGGGTTTTCCCTTCCTTTAATATAAAGCGCATCCGTGGTTCTAAGATGAAAGAGGTGGTAGATTCGCCAAGTCCATCAAGATAGTGCACAAAGGGGTCAACACCAACTTGGGTGCAGCTATGAAGATTTATAAGGAGAACGCTGATGTTAAGATATAAGTGAATTCCAGAATACAGGGGGAGATCTAGTGAAGCTTGATGCTAGAAATATACCAATCCAGCAGCAATGCAAAATCCAGGTCCAAAGAGAATAGGGTTTTACAACATTGTCCAAAAGGTTGGTCATGGCCCATTTAGTTGGATCTTCTCCAATGTTTAAGAACTTTGACATGTTTCATAAAAGAAAGCTGGCCTTGTTTAGGGTCTCACTCCAGAGACCTCAGAGGTTTACCTTGTGAATGGGACAATAGAGTTGGAAGTATAGGATATTGTAGCATGCCGCCATGTAAGAAAAATCTAAAGTACCTGGTATCCAGGAAGAGATTTGATGCTGCGGAGAACAATTAGGTACCAGCATGAAATTGCATCCATGCTCAAGATCTGTTGATGCTTTTATGAGCGTTTTACAGAAGCAGCAGGACCCAAGACTAAACCAGGTATCGCCACCATGAATCTGAGCCCTGTCCATAAGAACTTTCCCTGGCTGAAGCACCTGTGGGAGGTGTGGGGCACAGAAAGATTAGAGGAAAATGTCATTATATATGACATCATTGAAGGGAAAGATTGTAAATATAAGACTGGGAGTGATGAGGCCAAGAGGACAAAGATGGCAAGCCTGCCTGATCTGAAGAAATCTTGGATAACGCTAGGTAAAGACAAGATATGCCAAAGTTGGTTCTGGGGGTGCAAGTGTTGGTCAGATGAGCATTACATTCATGCATTTTAATGTACCAGATATTTAGAAAATTATCATGGAGCTTTGCGTTTAGTTGTAGAATGGGACTTTAAGACCCATATAATTTACAATGTAACAAATAAGGGAAAACTTAGTTGCAGTCAATCAATTAAGTGTAGTCTTATTTAAGCTACACTGTAGAAAGTAATTAAAAAGTTGAATATATTGGTTCAATTGGGTGCAGTGCCTCTCCCAATGGATGATCCCCCAATTGCTTATTAATATTTTTATGACCAACCTTCTTTGTTGGTTAACTTGTTATAATAAAAATCCATTAGTTTCAATTTTATCAAATGGTCTCTTGAGATGACCTTTGCGTGGAACTCCTTAAAAACTCAGATATTAGTCATATTATTTTATCTAAATTTATACAAATTATCCTTCCCCTCCTGGAAACCCTGGAGCCTACAGATAGAGAGACCAAAGAACCTGAATTCCAATTTACAATTGTTAATGGACTCTTTCTAAGGTCCAACAAAGTCCTCGCCTTTCTGGGTTATCTCATCATTTATATAATGATCTACACCATTAACTTAGGTCCTTTTGGTACTGGCCCCCTCTATGGGGCCTCTTCCCTGTGTTACTAGCAGGATGTTCCCTGTTGGTGTGATGGGGCATTCTCCACCACCTCTCAAGGAAGAGAGGGCTACAGAAACTCTTTTGAAAAGCCAAATGCGGCAAAGTATTATGTCTAAAGATAGATGTTATCATATTATAATATCACAGAGTTAGCACAATGAAGAAAGTGTTTGTATATAAAAGGATAGAAACATGAGAATTTACAAGCAAAAAAGACCAAACAGTTGAGACCAATTAATACCAAAACAGCTTTATGCTTTCACAGAAGGGTTTTGCAGCTTAAATAGAGAACTCACTCTACTCTTTAACCAACTTTGAAAGAAGAAAGGTTCTCAATTTGACTGTATAAATTTTTCTATGTTTATTTGTACATTAATCTAAAGCTAAAGGCTCAATATGATTGAACTTAATTTTTTAATAAAAAAGATGCTACCATGGTGGTTGTTAGGAGAGTGTCTATAAATCTCCTGTTTCCAGTGTGGTGGTGCTTGGTGCACAGAGCCAACGCATGGAAACTAGCCGTTAGTACTAAAGCTACTAGAGCCCAGCAGAGGGTGCTGGAACAATAATAACTAAAGCAAAAAAGTGTGATAAGTAACCATCTAAAAATGACATGGTGCACAAGGAGAGAAGAAGTAAATGGCCCAGG
>JAKSZP010003560.1:0-20118 GCA_022478985.1 Massospora cicadina | reverse complement strand
TGAAGTTGTATAAGAGTGGGCTCAGGGGTCCCCTTGTCGCAGGCCCCTTTGAGGATGGACTACATCCGTTAGGAAACCTGGGCCACGCACTGCCATTGTTGCAGATTCCGTGAGCAGCATCACCCAGTTAATGAAGCGGGGAGGTAGGCGGAATTGTTGGAGGCAGGACCTAAGGTATTCCCAGTTTACTCTATCATAGGCCTTTTGTTGGTCCAATAATACAAGTGCCCCAGAGGCTGTGGACTGACACACATTAGCCACAGAGTGCACGTTATTCCAAATTGACCTTCTGGGGATGAAACCAAATTGTTCTGGAGAGATGGTGGCAGATGCTACAGTCCCTAAACGGTTAGCCATGATTTTTGTTAAAATTTTGGTGTCTGTGTTTGTTAGAGAAATGGGGCACCAGTTGGCTAAGTCTAGCCTATCCCCTTTCTTGAAGAGTGTGACTGTAAAAGCCTTATGTCCTCCTGGTAGGAGGCATGTTTCCAACAGGCTTTGGTTGAGTGAGGCTAGCAGCAATGGGGATATGTATTAAAAATATTTTTTGTAGAACTCATATGGAATGACATCTGGGCCTGGGCATTTTCGGTTTGGCGCACTGCAAATGGTAGTCTATAATTCATTCAGAGTAATTAAATTCATTATTTCTGGGTATTGGAAAATGGTGCGGATATGAGCTCTGTTGAGAAATTCTGCCATTTTGGCTGGCTGAATTGGTTCGGCTTGGTATAACTTGGAGTAATATCTTTGCATTTTGATTGCCACTTCAGCCAGTGTGTCCACGATAGAATTATCCGATCTTTGCGCCTGTGTGCAGGCCACGCTCTGGCGTGGTGCAAAAAATTTTTTGAAGAAGTATGCGGTGCACTTGTTGCCATTAGTGATGCGTGTGGCCCTGTATTGGACACAAACCCGATGTTTGTGTTGCCTTTCAAGTGCGTTGAGGTGTGCTGCTGCCTCCGCCCACTTCTGGCCCCATGCAGGGCTATATCCTGAGGCTGGAATGTTGGACTCCAAGTGGGCTAATTCTGCCAGCGTGCGCGATATAACCGCCAATGTGGCTCATGAGCGTCTGGATGAGAGATGGCGATAGTGGCGGATGGTGTCTTTTTTGAAAGTTGCCCAGGTAGAAATAGGGTCCGTGCAAAACGGTGCAACAAACAATTTTGCCAAAGTTGCCTCTTCCACCCACGTGGAAAATCCTGGCGACGCAAGCTCTGGGGGGCGGATTTTGCATTAATGTGGGGCCTTTGCAACTGTGACGGGTAAGTGGTATGTTATCGAGACCAGTCGGTGGTCAGAGAATTCCATTTTCGTTGTTTTGAAGTGGGAGATGTGGGGTTGGAATTTCGCCGCCACTAGAATAAGGTCAATGCGGGTCATGGACCTTAATTGGCCGTTATGGATGTGGGGACGCGTCATGTTTTCGAGCAGTGGGGCATGTCATGGCAGCGCATCCATTAACCCAAGGGTGGCTTTTAGAACGCGTAGTTCTACATGACCCTGTGGGGCGTGGGGTGAGGGCGGCCACCGGTCCATTGGTGAGGTTAGCCAACAGTTCATGTCGCCAATTAGGAAAGAATCGGGGGGTAGCGGGAGGGATTTGACTGACAAGAGAAATTCCCGGCGCTCTTGTGCACCGTTTGGGGCGTAAATGTTGACAATTGTGTGTGCAACATCGGCCCAAGAGAAGGTGACACTGAGCACTCGGTCATTTAGGAATGTTTCTGAAGATGTAAATTTGTTAAATTGTTTTTCTGAATTAGCACCCCACAGTGCTTTGACCAAAAGGATAGGGATGGTAGGAGCATTGTTTTCCAAGCATCCTCGGAACCTCATGGACAGTGGGTTTCCTGGATGGCCAGGATATCCACGGGTAAATTATTTTGTAAAAACTCAGTTTCCTAGCCCGGATGGGAGGCCTTGAGTCCGGCAATATTCAGCATCCCTAGAGTGAAGGTTTCCCCTACGCACCTTAGGTGCGAGGGGTGGGCCCCCTGGCCCACCAGCCTCTTCCAGGTCCCCATGGGCTTTCACAGCAGCGTGGGTATTAGCAGCAACGCTATTGGGGTTTTTGTTAATTTTTGGAAAGAGTTGCGTTGGCTTTGGCCTTCGCTTTTGTTTTCCCGACGTCGGACGAATTTTTTTGCGGTGCAGATAAGTTTGGTGCACCGTCAAGTGGGGCAAAAAAAATTTTTTGTTTGGGATAGGTCCCAGGTCAGTTTCAACTGGGGCTTGGGTGCAGCGATTGGGTGAGATCGAATCTCCCATCAGATCCTCAGATTGAGTGGCCCCTGTTCAGCTTGGGCCTCCCAATCTGATTGGGTGATGGATTCCCAAGTTGCTTCCGCCGCGAAGGTCTCCATGTCCTCCTGGCATTGTGAGTGTGGAATGGTGGTGGTGACCTTGGCCGCTTCCTTGGCCACAGTCCTACAGGCCTGCTTGGCCTTCTTCTGCTCCTGCGGGGAGATGGGCTTTACCAATAGGTAGCAGCCTTGTGTTCCCATGGGAAGGCCTCTTTGGTGCTTGCGGTTGGTTCATAGTGCGCCTCTCTGCTGGCCATGGCTGCCGAGGGGTGCTCTTGGAATGTAACGCCCTCTTTAATGGGGCATGCGTGTGCCTTATGGCTGAACGCGTCACAGTGGGTGCAAATGGGGGGCGCGCTGTCCATGGTTACCTGGAATGGGTGGGTGGTGTGCCCTGTGATGTCAATAAAGGTGGAGTGTGGGATCTGGGTTAGGTCCTTTGCGATCTCCTCAGATGGGGTCAGAACTGTGATGGCTTTGCCGGTGCACAGGTGTGGCATCAGTGTGAAACGTTGCATTTTGAAAGATTGTATTTCACCGTATATGGTGAGACCATCTTTCAGGTGTTGCTCCAAAATGTCACGTTTTACCGCAGTAGGCAAAAAAGTCAAACGTGAGGAAAATTTGGTTCAATTTTGTCCATCTGGTGCATTTAGTTTTGACGACCTGTTGCCCTTCTGGGAGGTTAACCACTACGCGCACTGCTGCAGCCTCGTCTGCTGCTATTTTGCTTTCAAAACCTAGGTCCAGCCAACCATGTGACATGGAGTGAGGTGCAACAAATACCACAGTCGGGAAAATTTTGTGTACATCTTCACAAAATTTTTCCCATAGGGCCATTTTTTGGATGTCCAGATACACACAGACTCCAAATTCTACCGACGAAAGTGGCTGGGAATGTGGCGTATTGATGTACTGGTTGCATCGTGCTTGCCACGCGAGTATCTCTGGGGAAATTGTGACCGCCAGTTTTTTAGATTTTTTCTATTCCACCGGATTCTCCGGGGCGTTTTCGAATGTTAGAGGCTGCGGGCCTTCCGCCTGCTCCTCTTGCTTTGCTTGCCCAACTGCTCCCAGACATGGGCGCAGACTAATCCCCTATGAGATTATCAAACTGGATTTAGTCTTGAATTGAATGGGTTGCAAAAGTGTTTGCAACGAGAAAGAAAAGTATCATATGATAATAGATACTCTATTAATGGTGAAACCATTTCAATCAAATGCAAAAAAACTATATAAAATATAACATCATCTTAAATTAAAGTAAATAATAATATGTAAATTAGTAATTTTTATTTTCAAGATCAACATATAATAAACAAATTAAAAGTATCATATAATAATATAAAAAAGGGGCTTAAGTATTATGACCTTTGTATAATACAAATAAAGTTAAAATAAAATCTATAGGATTTTTAAGTTAGGGTGAAAGAAGAAATAAATAGAGAATATATATTACTGATAAAAAATTTCACTGACTGACTGAGGTACTATGTACTGAATGACTGACATATGAAACCTTTGAGTCTGATAGGGGCAATCTATTTGGGTGAGTGGGTGAGAATTGGCGAATCTTATCAAATCTGAAATTATCTAGCCTAAAGGGTTCAATCTATTTGGGTGAGTGGCTGAAAATTGACAAATAACATTGAATAATTCACCAATTTGCTCACCTGAAGCAATCAAGTCTAGTAAGTTTAATCTATCTGGATGAGTAGGTGATATTAGCGTATATTAATGACTAATTCACCATTGTTCACCTGAAACTAACTAAAAAGCAGCATTAGAGGTTCAAGTAATTACTATAAACTAATAAGTAAATTTAGAATACCCAGCTCACCAGCCACGAGGGCAACAGCGAATCTATTAGTCTGAGTGGCTCAAGAGTAGCACTGCAAAGCCTATAGGCTATGTCAGGGTGAGCTTATTAATAAACCTGAGCAACGCCGGGTAAATTTACTTGATAAAACATATTCACTGACTGACGTACTGACTGACTGATGTACTAAATGACATTTGAAACCTTTGGGTCTGATAAGTTCAATCTATTTAGGTGAGTGGGTGAGAATTAGTGAATACTATCTAATAACTCACCAATTGCTCACCTGAAATTAATCAAGTCTGATAGGTTCAATCTATTTAGGTTAGTGGGTAAGAATTAGTAAATATTGTCAAACATTTCCCCATATTGCTCACCTGAAACTAAATAAAAATTTAGTATTAGTTTTAATTAGATTATTATAGCTTATAAAGTAGATCAAGATAACCAGCTCACCAGCCACAAGGGCAACAGCAAAGCTGTTGGTCCAAGTGACTCAAGAGTAGCACTGACACAGCCTATGGGCTATGTCAGTGTGAGATTATAAATAAACTAAGTAACGCTGGGTAAATTTTGCTATTGGAAATGTATGCTTTCATTTTTCTTTTCTTTCCACGTAACCAAACTGAGCCACAGCAACGCGTGGCCAGGTACATCTAGTTTAAGTATAAAGAGATGTTTTGGGTAGCACTTTGGTTTCATTTTATTGATTTGATAGTTATATTTTTTGGCTGAGTGGTTAATGGCTTTTAGTTGAATCAATGGGACATAGTTTAGTTTTGAGGGGAAATTAGTTATTAGTTGATTTGATAAGTTCAGTTAGGTTTAGCTGAATGGTTAGTGGTTTTTGGTTGATTTTGATTAAGCAATTAGATTTGGCTGACTGGTTTTGTTTATCTATAATATAAATTCTAAATTAATAAATTGAAAATCTGAAATTTTATAGACATTGTAGAGAAGCACAGGTAAATCGGCTAGTATTACTGATAAAATTATAGTTAAAATATTTATATTTGAACATAAGTGACAGGTTTAGAAAGCGGCTATGGGTATAAAACCTAAAATATGTGTGTGTGTGTGTGTGTGTGTGTGTGTGTGTGTGTGTGTGTGTGTGTGTGTGTGTGTGTGTGTGTGTGTGTGGTGTGTGTGTGTGTGTGTGTGTGTGTGTGTGTGTGTGTGTGTGTGTGTGTGTGTGTGTGTGTGTGTGTGTGTGTGTGTGTGTGTGTGTGTGTGTGTGTGTGTGTGTGTGTGTGTGTGTGTAAAATTGCAGTTACTTAGATTAAACTGCAATGTCCCATGCATGATTTTGGAGTGAATCAAAAGGAAAAAGAGGAATTGAGCAAAGCCAAAGGGGTCATGTTGGCTGAAATCCCTAATCTTAGTAAGCTGTGGATAAACGCTGGGTCAAGACCAAGCAGCCCAGTTTGATCCCATGATACATGTAATGGTTCCAAGTCATTACATCAATGTGGCAGAAGGTCTCCTGTTATAACAAATGATGATGGTTTATTATATTTACTTTGGAACTTAAATTGAATTCATTTACAAAATTTAGAATTACTAAAAATGGTTTTGATCAACCTTATTAAGATCTCTATCTTGCACTTAATCAAGGTATAAAACTAACATAATTGGTAGTTTTTTTATTGGCAAAAATTAATTTCCAGCAAAAAAATTTGATTCAGGTCTATCTCCCCTAAATTTGTGATAAGAACAGTGTTTGTTCAAACACTCTCTGTTTATCATCTCTTTTCCTTAAAATAAAGGCTGTTTAACTTTTCTTTCTCGTTGCAAACACTTTTGCAACCTATTCAATTCAAGACTGAATCTAGTTTGATAATCTCACAGAGGAGATTAGTCTGCGCCCATGTCAGGGAGCAGTTGGGAAAGCAAGGTAAGAAGAGCAGGTGGAAGGCCCGCGGCCTCCAACGTTCAAAAACGCCCCAGAGAATCCGGTGGAATAGACAAAAATCTTAAAAAACTGGCGGTCACAATTTCCCCGGAGATACTCGCATGGCAAGCACAATGCAACCAGTACATCAACACGCCACACTCCCAACCACTTTCGTCAGTGGAATTTAGGGTCCGCGTATATCTGGACATCAAAAAATGGCCTTATGGGAAAAATTTTGTGAAGATGTACACAAAATTTTCTTGACCACAGTGTACGTTGCACCTCACTCCATGTCATGCGGTTGGCTGGACCTAGGTTTTCAAAAGCAAAAAAGCAGCAGATGAGGCTGCAGCGGTGCGCATAGTGGTCGACCTCCCCAAAGGGCAATGGGTCATCAAAACCAAACGCACCAGATGGACAAAATCAAACCAAATTTTCCTCACGTTTGACTTTTTGCCTACTATGGTAAAACGTGACATTTTGGAACAACACCTGAAAGATGGTCTCACTGTATACAGCGAAATACAATCTTTAGAAATGCAACGCTTCACGCTGATGCCACACCTGTACACTGGCAAAGCCATTGCAGTTCTGACCCCAACTGAGGAGATCGCAAAGGACCTAACCCAGATCCCACACTCCACTTTTATTGATATCGCAGGGCATACCACCCACCCATTCTGGGTGACCGTGGACAGCGCACCCCCCATTTGCACCCACTGTGACGCGTTCAGCCATAAGGTGCACGCATGCCCCATCAAGGAGGGCATCACATTTCAAGAGCACCCCTTAGTGGCCATGGCCAATGGAGAGGCACACTATGAACCAACTGCAAGCACCAAGGAGGCTTTCTTGTGGGGAGCACAAGGTTGCTACCTATTGGTAAAGCCTATCTCCCCACAAAAATGGAAGAAGGCCAAGCAGGCCCATAGGGCCGCGGCCAAGGAAATGGCCAAGGCCACCACCGCTATCCCATACTCACAACGCCAGGATGACATGGAAACCTTTGTGGCAGAAGCAACTTGGGAATCCATCAACCAATCAGATTGGGAAGCCCATGCCAAGTGGGCCACTCAATCTGAGGATCCGATGGGATACTCAATCTCACCCAATTGTTGCACCCAAGCTCTGGTCAAAACTGACTTGGGACCTATCCCAACTGAAAAAAAAAATTTTGACCCACTCAATGGTGCACCGAACTCATCTGCACCGCAAAAAAATTCGTCCAACGTCAGGAAAACAAAAGTGAAGGCTAAAGCCAACGTGACTCTTTCCGCAAAAATCAACAAAAACTCCAATAGCATTGCTGGTAACACCCGTGCTGCTGTAAAAGCCTGTGGGGACCTAGAAGAGGCTGGTGGGCCCAGGGGCCACCCCCTCACACCTAAGGTGCGATGGGGAAACCTTCACTTTAGGGATGTTGAATATCGCCGGACTCAAGGCCTCCTGTCCCAGGCTAGAGAACTGAGTTTTTACAACACAATTTACCCATGGATATCCTGGCCATCCAGGAGTCCCACTGTCCACGAGGTTCCGAGGAAGCTTGGAAAACAATGCTCCTCCCATCCCTATCCTTTTTGGTCAAAGCACTGTGGGGTGATAATTCAGAAAAATAATTTTTTCAAATTCGTATCCTCGAAACATTCCTAAATGGCTGAGTGCTCATTGTCACCTTCTCGTGAGCTGATGTAGCACACGCAATTGTCAATATTTATGCCCCAAATGGTGCACATGAGCGTCAGGAATTTTTTGCATCCGGTCAAATCCCTCCCACTACCCCCTGATTCTTTCCTAATTGGTGACATAAACTGTTGGCTAACCTCACCAATGGACTGGTGGCCACCCTCACCCCACGCCCCCCAGGGTCACATAGAACTGCGCATTCTAAAGGCCAACCTCAGGTTAATGGATGCGCTGCCACAACATGCCCCACTGCTCGAAAACATGACGCGTCCCCACATCCACAACAGCCAATTAAGGTCCATGACCTGCATCGACCTTATTCTAACACTGGCAAAAATTCCAATCCCACATCTCCCACTTCAAAACAACAAAAATAGAATTCTCTGACCACCGACTGGTCTTGATAACCTACCACCTACCTATCACAGTTGCTAAGGCCCCACATTGGTGCAAAATCCGCCCCCCCGAGCTTGCATTGCAGATTTTCCACATGGGTGGAAGAGGCAACTTTAACAAAAAAGTTTGTTGCACCATTTTGCAGGCCCCATTTCCACATGGGCAACTTTCAAAGAGGGACACCATCCGCCACTCTCACCATCTCTCCTCCAGACGCTCACGAGCCACATCGGTGTTATCTCATGAGATCTGGCAGAATTGGCACACTTGGAGTCCAACATTCTAGCTACAGGTTACAGCCCTGCATGGGGCCAGAAGTGGGCGGAGGCAGCCACCCACCTCAACACACTCAAAAGGCAACACAAACATTGGGTTTGTGTTCAATACAGGGCCACACGCATCACAAAAGGTGACAAGTGCACCGCATATTTCTTTAAAAAAAAAATTTCGCACCACACCAGAGCATGGCCTGCACACAGGTGTGAAGATCGGATAATTCTATTGTGGATACACTGGCCGAAGTGGAAATCAAAATGCAAAAATATTACTCCAAGTTGTACTGATCCAATCCAATTCAGCCGGCCAAGGTGGCAGAATTTCTCGACCAAGCTCATATCCGCACCATTTTCTAATACCCAGAAATAATGAATTTAATTACTTCAAACGAATTATGGACAGCCATTCGCGGTGCGCCAAACCAAAAATGCTCAGGCCCAGATGGCATTCCATATGAGTTCTACAAAATTTATTTCAAATATATATCCCCACTTCTGCTTGCCTCACTTAACCAAAGCCTGTTGGAAACGCGCCTCCTACCAGGAGGACATGAGGCCTTTACTGTCACACTCTTCAAGAAAGGGGATAAGCTTGACTTAGCCAACTGGCGCCCCATTTCTCTAACAAACACAGACACCAAAATTTTAACCAAAGTCATGGCTAACCAATTAGGGACTGTAGCATCTGCCACCATCTCCCCAGAACAATTCAGTTTCATCCCCAGAAGGTCAATTTGGGATAACGTGCACTCTGTGTCTAATGTATGTCAGTCCACAGCCTCTGAGGCACTTGTATTTTTTGACCAACAAAAGGCCTATGATAGAGTAAACTGGGAATACCTAAGGGCCTGCCTCCATCAATTCCGCCTACCCCTCGCTTCATCAACTGGGTGATGCTGCTCACGGAATCTGCAACAATGGCAGTGCGTGGCCCTGGCTTTCTAACGGAAGTAGTCCGCCCTCAAAGTGGCTTGCAACAAGGGGACCCCTCAGCCCACTCTTATACAACTTCAGCCTTGACCCAATACTGCGAAATGTGAATGCCCAACTCACTGGGGTCCATGTGCCAGGCCAAGCCCCAGTCAAGATATTGGCGTTCGCAGATGATTGTGTGGTTGGGGTGTCTAATAATCAAGATGCACGCGCGCTTGAAGCTCTCATCCAGGGATATTCCCAGGTAAGCAACGCGGCACTGAACGCCTCCAAAACCAAAATCATCCTCCTTGGTTGGTTTCAGAACTGCTGGGCCCCAGCAATTTATTCCCAGCCCAGCCCATCTGCTCACCCACATCCATGCCTTACTAACTCAACACACACCGCTCCACTGGTGCTCCCCTTCGTGCCACGTCCTACCACTGCACTGGTGCGCCATCTGGGCGTGTGGATGGCGTCAGGCGGATACGCGTCAGCAGTAATGGAGTGCCGTATTCTGGACAACGTGATGAAGCAAATCGCCTCTCTCAGAGCCCACCCTACTTCCCTTGCTGGCAGGGTTGTTTTAGCCAACTCTATGATCCTCTCCAAAGTCTGGTTTGGAGCCCATGCCATCCCCTTCTCCCCAAGCTTCTTCAAATCCTTGTATGCCTTGCTGCAAGGATGGCTTTGGTCAGGCCGCCCTCCACCAGTGCGGCTAGAGGTCATGTTTGGCCCTCATCATCATGGTGGCATGGACCTGCTTGACTTCAAAGCCCACGCTGCCAAGATCCTGGGCACCTGGATCGCGGCCATCACCGCTCCTCACTCCCATCCCAACACTGGTCCCATGCAGCCCACTCATACTTCTCCCAAGCCTTGGGCCTCAACAATCCATTGAACCCCCACTCCCTGATGAAATACCTCGCATCACACACTTCAGCCACAGGTCCTCACGGGACAAAGACCCACTACAAACGAATCCTACTCTCTATGCGGAGTGCAGAGTGGAGAATTCATATTAGCGGACATACAACCCAAAGAGGCCGCCCCTCTCCTCAGTTCACACAAAATAGGTACAAGGGCTACCCATCCATGATGGCGTGATCCCCATTCGGCCCCATGTCCTATCCAGGGTGGACTACCTGGACATGATGGACATCCCTTATTCCATTGAGACCCAAAAAACAATCTGGAAATATGTACATCACCCTCTGTTGCAGCCTCAAGTCCGCTCCCATGTGTGGCACTGCCTGAGGTGGGTGTATCATACAGCTGAGTGCTCTAACGCTTTACACTCATCCTGTGTCGTGTGTGGCCAGTACAGAACGCTGCTCCACCGCCTGGAGAAATGTCCTACCTCTAATGTGATATGGCGCGAAGTTTAACGTCTGCTGGGCCAGGATCAAACGCATCCCTTCAGTCTGTCAAGAGATATGTTTGCTCTATCAATGGCCTCCTCCCCTTCCACCCTCCCTCCATGCTTTGGTGGTTGCAATCGCCATGTGGACCATTCACACGATTGTCTTAGATGCCATCGCAGGCTCCACCCCCACCCTCCCAGAAGCTGTCCACAGATTCCGGTCTCATTTGGTGGACCACTTTTAAGCGTGGATGTTTGGATACCTCCCACCGCGTTGCTGACAGCTGGTCTCCTCCTGGTTCCCAGTCTGGTTCATCAAATCAGACCCTTCCTCCACACGTGCTCAATAGTGGCTACGGCCCCTTCACACGTTCCCTCCCCTCCCCATAAGTGGCGTTCCCGCTGGCAACAAGAGATAGCATTGCTTCTCTGGGGTGCCTCCCTCGGTACTAAGTTTATCTGTCCTGAGTCATATTTGGAAGTGTCCATCCCATGGTCGGCCTTCCCCACAATAAATTTAAAACTTATAATTTAAAATAAAGGCTGTTTAGTTATATTTCTTGTCTGATATTACCATTTGCTGCCCTTGTGGATTACCTCCTCATTTGGTTTCTGGGTTTTATTTTTATACTATGAGGAGTTTGTCACCATTATAGGTGTTTTTACTATGCTTATATTAGAATCCTATACTTGGAGAATTACAGACACTCTCCTTACATTAGAGAACTAACCCTTTTATTTTGCTTGTAAAATTTTTTTGTGTGGAAGATTTTCTTTCTGATTACTATCACTTTTTAGTAAATGATTAGATTCAAGAAGATCATTTTGATAATCAAGGCCAGATAAGGTGATCATGATTAGTAAACAAGGACAGAAGTGGGCAATTGAGGTAAAGGGTAGTGGACCTGGATCTGCACCTCCCAAAAACACCAAGCGCACAGGAGTAAATGGAAACCACAGTAAGAATAAAAAAACCTGAGGTGGTGCACCCCGTGGGTTAAATGGGATTTTTAATAAAATACTGCAGTTATATGGAAGTGTCCCACTCTCAACCACTATCATCAGTTGAACATGGGATCAATGTTTTTGGGCACAGAGGTACCAGCAATGTGGAAAAGTTTGGGGAAGCCCAACAAAAATTATTCCCACATGCTTTATACATGACAACCCACACTATCCATGTGGATGGGTGGATCTTGGGTTAAAATGGTGGAGGAATTAAACAAAGCTGCAAAGGTCAAGGTAGTGATCAACCTTCCCAGCAGTCAAATTTTGATATTTACCAAACATGCATGGTGGACAGAATCCATAGATATTTTCATTATTTTTGACTATCTTCTGACTACACTGGCGTGCAAAGTAGTGTACAACATCTTTTGGGAGGGCTTGGAATCCTATAAAATAAGTTAATTCAAAATGCAAAGATTCCAGTTGATGCCAACCCTTAGAACTAGGAAGACAATCGCAAACATTTCCCTAAACCCATAGATAGCGGAGAATATCACAAAAATCTTCCATATTGCATCCTTTATTATTGATGGGAAAATTCACAATTATTCCACACAACAGTAGAAAGCGCGCCCCCCATATGCAACCACTGTCAGGCCTTTGGGCACAAGAATCATGCTTGTCCAATAAAGAAAGCCTAAGAGAAATGGAATTCTGTGAGGAAGAAATGGGCAAAAATTACTCAGAGTATGAAAAAATCACTGATATCACTCAAGCACTAAACTGGGGAGAATTTATACAATATAAAAATATTGACTTAATTTTCCCAAAGAAGTGAAAAATGGCCAAACAGGCTCACAAGTGGCCATGGGCAAGGCAAAGGCCTCAGTAGAATCATCCAATACGCCTGAACAGAATCAAGAAGACATGGAAGAACTTGCAACAATGAGCCAATCAAATTCCACAGAAAACCAAGCAACCAATCCAAACAAAATGGATTCAGCAGAACCCAATTTGGAAGCAAATTGGCAACACAGGGGTTCAGCACACACCTTTAAAATTGCATAGTACAACCCAATTGCGAGTGAAATTCAACAATTGAATGCGCAAAACAAAAATGTGACCTTTAAAGCACACAAGTGCACTGCAACGATAAATTGAGAACCAGCAAAGGTAGGAAAGGAACAAAAACAGAGGTAACAAAAGGGGCAGAATATACCCCAGCACCTAACATCATTATGCCACCTGCAGCAAGGACGCAAAGGTGAGAAATGAGGGTGAGAAAGTAGGGTGGGGCCCTGCTAACCGCTCCTGAGGCGCACCAGGCGTCTCAGTAGAGATAGGGACGCTGAACATACCAGGACTCAAGGCTTTAACGTTCTGGGCCAAGAAGTTGAGTCTCCTTCACAACCCACCTGTGGACATTCTGGAGTTGCGGGAAGCCCACTGTCCACAGTGAAAGGAAGAGGCATGGGAAAACATGCTCCTTCCAACAATATCATTTTGGTTGCAACACTGTGAGGTGATAGTATGTGCAAACCAAAATTTTAAATTCATTAATAAGATTCATTTTTGGGTGGCCGTGTACAAGCCATTACCTTCTCATGGCACAAAGAGGTGCACACAATAGCTAGAGTGTACACATCAAACTGTGCAATGGAGCGACAAGAGTTTTTATCAGCTCTGACACAACTCCATCTTCCAGCAAACACTTTCATCATTGAAAACATGAGCTGCTGGATTAACTCAGACACTAACCAATGGCCACACACAACGGAGACACCACAAGGGCAAGTGGAACTTCGCGTGTTAAAAGCCACCTTGGGCCTATATGATCTTTTAACTAAATGGTTGCCTCTCCTGCAGAACATGACACACCCACATGTGCACAACGTTATTTTATTTCTATGTCATGAATAGACTTAGTACTCACACCGCTAATTTTCTGACACCAAATTTAAAAATTCAAGATTACACAAATTGAATTATCCAACCATTGGCTAGTTTTGGTGTCCTTCACACCAGCAGAAACAATTATCCAAGCACCCAGGTGGTGCAGAATACACTCATAAAATTTAGCTGACTCAAAATTTCAATCCTAGGTGGTAGAGATGTCATCAATAAGGGATTTTCAAGCACATTTCTGTTCAGACCTACTGATCACCCGGGAAATTCTTGAAAAATCAGAAATACAACAGATTAAACATACAACATCAAGAAGATACAGGGCAGCTTCAGCCATCATTAAACACCCTTTGGACGAAATTATTCACCTGGAAAACAATTACCTATTCACAGGATACAGCTCTGGATGGGAAAGTAAATGGAAAGAGGTTTCTGCACGTTTAAGCACCTTGATACACCAACACCATGTAGGGCTTCAATACAGAG
Organism: Massospora cicadina; assembly: GCA_022478985.1. Taxonomy (NCBI): domain Eukaryota; kingdom Fungi; phylum Entomophthoromycota; class Entomophthoromycetes; order Entomophthorales; family Entomophthoraceae; genus Massospora; species Massospora cicadina. The sequence goes on along the minus strand of JAKSZP010003560.1, from coordinate 6,128 downwards.
CAAAAAACCTAAAAGATGGATAAACTTGTCTGAGCTTTTTTTCATCGATTCCACGCCTGAAAGAACACAGTAGCCTGCACACAGGTCTGACAACTGGATACATCCATAGATGAAGCACTTGAAGAAGTCACGACCAAAGTACACAGGTGCTATACAAATCTATATAAATCTGACCTAGTCAAACCAGCAAAAATCAAAAAAATCTCTCGCAAATGCACATATTGACACTGTGGCTCAAACCAATAATTTAATTAACTTAGTATCACGTGAGGAATTATGGGAAGCGGTGTGCAGCGCACCACGATGGAAATGGCTTGGACATGATTTGCTTCCCTATAAATTTTATAAAAAAATATTTTACAAACATGAACTTAATAAAACACATTCACTGACTGATGTACTGATTGACTGTCATATGAAACCTTTGAGTCTGATAGGTTCAATCTATTTTGGGTGAGTGGGTGGCAATTGCCAAATATTATCAAATCTAAAACTATTGAGTCTGATTGGCTTAAACTATCTGGATGAGTGGGTGAAAATCTGCAAATATCAGCTATTAATTCACCAAATTACTCACCTGAAACTAATCAAGTCTGATATGTTCAATCTATTTGGGCGAGTGGGTGAGAATTGGCGAATATTATTGAATAATTCACCAAATTGCTCACCCAAAACTAAACTAAAATCAGTGAGAGTTTTAAGTGGATGATCAAGTAAATTAAGAATAACAAGCTCACCAGCCACGAGGGCTACAGTGAAGCTGTTAGTCTGAGTGGCTCAAAAGTAGCGCTGGCACAGCCTTTAGGCTATATCAGTGGAGCTCATAAACATGAGCAACGCCAGATACCTCCAATTTTTTAATATACTTAGTATAAAATCTAAAAATAAATGATTAGTTTTTTTAGAAAGGAGCTGAATGAAACTTGATTGTTGAGTTTCACATACCATAACAGGGATGGGTTATTGTTTTAAGAAATTTTCTTTTCAAGCAACGCTGGGTAAATTGGCTAGTATCTATTATCCTTTTAGCTTCCATGAATAAGTGCATTATAGAAACATGCCTTCTACCTGGAGGTAAAGAAGCATACACTGTGACTCTATTCAAAAAGGAGATAGATTAAACCTATCCAATTGGCGCCCATTCTCCCTAACTAATACTGACACTAAAATATTCATGAAATCATGGCCAAACGATTAGGGTCAAGTTGCAACTGATGTTATCCCATCACAATATGGATTTGTCCCAAGAAGATCCATATGGGACAATATTCACGCAGTTAGTTTTAATTTATTGTGGGGAAGGCTGCCCATGGGACGGACACTTCCAAATATGACTCAGAAGAGACGAAACTTAGTACCAGGGAAAACACCCCAGAGAAGCGATGCTATCTCTTGTTGCCAGCGGGAACACCACTTATGGGGAGGGGAGGGAACGTGTGAAGGGGCCGTAGCCACAACTGAACACGTGTGGAGGAAGGGGGTTTAATTTGATGAACCAGACTGGGAACCAGGAGGAGACCAGCTGTTGGCGACGTGGTGGGAGGTATCCAAACATCCACGCTTGAAAGTGGTCCACCAAATGAGACCGGAATCTGTGGACAGCTTCTGGGAGGGTGGGGGTAGAGCCTGCGATGGCATCTAAGACAATCCTGTGGATAGTCCACATGGCGATTGCAACCACCAGAGCACGGAGGGAGGTGGAAGGGGGAGGCCATTGATGAAGCAAACATATCTCTTGACAAACTGAAGGGATGCGTTTGATCCTGGCCCAGCAGACGTTGAACTTCGCGCCATATCACTTTAGAGGTAGGGCACTTCTTCAGGCGGTGGAACAGCGTTCTGTACTGGCCACACATGACACAGGATGAGTGTAAAGCGTTAGAGCGCTCAGCTGTATGATACACCCGCCTCAGGCAGTGCCACACATGGGAGCGGACTTGAGGCTGCAACAGAGGATGGTGTACATATTTCCAGATAGTTTTTTGGGTCTCAATGGAGTAAGGGATGTCCATCATGTCCAGGTAGTCCACCCTGGATAGGACATGGGGCCGTGTGGGGATCACGCCATCATGTATGGGTAGCCCCTGTACCTCTTGTGTGAACTGAGGAGAAGGGCGGCCTCTTTGGGTTGTATGTCCGCTAATACAAATTCTCCATTCAGCGCTCCTCATGGAGAGCAGGATTTGTTTGTAGTGGGTTTTAGTCCCGTGAGGACCTGTGGTTGGTGTGTGTGATGCGAGGTATTTCATCAGGGAGTGGGGGTTCAATGGATTGTTGAGGCCCAAGGCGCGAAAGAAGTTGGAGCGGGCTGCATGGGACCATTGTTGGGAGGGGAGTGTAGGGGCGGTGACAGCCGCAATCCAGGTGCCTAGGATCTTGGCAGCATGGGCTTTGTTGTCGAGCAGGCCTATGCCACCATGATGATGAGGGCCAAACATGACCTCTAGCCGTACTGGTGGAGGGCGGCCTGACCAAAGTAATCCTTGAAGCAAGGCATACAAGAATTTGAAGAAGCTTGGGGAGAAGGGGATGGCATGGGCTCCAAATCAGACTTTGGAGAGGAGCATAGAGTTGGCTAAAACAACCCTGCCAGTAAGGGAAGTAGGGTGGGCTCTGAGAGAGGCGATTCGCTTTGTCACGTTGTCCAGAATATGGCACTCCATTACTGGCGACGCGTATCCGCCTGCCTCCATCCATACGCCCAGATGGCATACCGGTCCTATGGTAGGACGTGGTGCAAAGGGGAGCTCCAGTGGGGCGGTGTGTGTTGAGTTAGTAGGGCGAGGATGTGGGCGAGCAGATGGGCCAGGTTGTGAACTAATTGCTGGGGTCCAGCAGTTCTGAAACTGACCAAGGAGGATGATTTCGGTTTTGGAAGCGTTCAGTGCCGCGTTCTTACCCAGGAATACTCCTGGATGAGAGCTTCAAGCGCGCGTTCATCTTGATTATTAGACACCTCAACCACACAATCATCTGCAAACGCCATTATCTTGACTAGGGCTTGGCCTGGCACATGGACCCCGGTGAGTTGGGCATTCACATTTCGCAGTAGTGGGTCAAGGCTGAAGTTGTATAAGAGTGGGCTGAGGGGGTCCCCTTGTCGCAAGCCCCTTTGAGGGCGGAATAATTCCGTGAGGTAGCCAGGGCCACGTACTGCCATTGTTTCAGTTTCCATGAGCAGCATCACCCAGTTGATGAAGCGAGGGGGTAGGCGGGAATTGATGGAGGCAGGCCCTTAGGTATTCCCAGTTTACTCTATCATAGGCCTTTTGTTGGTCAAAGAATACAAGTGCCCCAGAGGCTGTGGATTGACATACATTAGCCACAGAGTGCACGTTATCCCAAATCGACCTTCTTTGTATGAAACCAAATTGTTCTGGGGAGATGGTGGTAGATGCTACAGTCCCTAATCGGTTAGCCATGATTTTTGTTAAAATTTTAGTGTCTGTGTTTGTTAGAGAAATGGGGCGCCAGTTGGCTAAGTCTAGCTTATCCCTTTTCTTGAAGAGTGTGACAGTAAAGGCCTCATGTCCTCCTGGTAGGAGGCGCGTTTCCAACAGGCTTTGGTTAAGTGAGGCGAGCAGCAATGGGGATATATATTTGAAATACTTTTTTAGAACTCATATGGAATGCCATCTGGGCCTGAGCATTTTTGGTTTGGCGTACCGCGAATGGCTGTCCATAATTTGGTCAGAGTAATCAAATTCATTATTGGGTATCAGAAAATGGTGCGGATATGAGCTCAGTCGAGAAATTCTGCCACCTTGGCCAGCTGAATTGATTGGATCAATACAACTCGGAGCAATACTTTTGTGTTTTGATTGCCACTTCAGCTGGCGTATCCACAATGGAATTATCCGATCTTTGCACCTGTGTGCAGGCCACGCTCTGGCATTATGCAAAAAAAATTTTTAAAGAAATATGCGGTGCACTTGTCACCTTTTGTGATGCGTGTGGCCCTGTATTGAACACAAACCCAATGTTTGTGTTGCCTTTTGAGTGCGTTGAGGTGGGCGGCTGCCTCCACCCACTTCTGGCCCCATGCAGAGCTGTAACCTGTAGCTGGGATGTTGGACTCCAGGTGTGCCAACTCTGCCAGAGTGTGTGAAATGACCGCCGATGTGGCTCTTGAGCATCTGGAGGAGAGATGGCGAGAGTGGCGGATGGTGTCATCTTTGAAAGTTGCCCATGTGCTATGGGGTCCGCACAAAATGGTGCAACAAACTTTTTTGCCAAATTTGCCACTTCCACCCAAGTGGAAAATCCTGGCAACGCGAGCTCGGAGGGGCAGATTTTGTACCAATGTGGGGCCTTAGCAGCTGTGACAGGTAGGTGGTAGGTTAGTGAGACCAGTCAATGGTTGGAAAATTCCATTTTTGTTGTTTTGAAGTGGGAGATGTGGGGTTGGAATTTGCCAGTGTTAGGATAAGGTTGATGCAGGTCATGGACCTTAGTTGGCCATTGTGGATGTGGGGACGCGTCATGTTTTTGAGCAGTGGGGCATGTTGTGGCAGCGCATCCATTAACCTGAGGGTGGCCTTTAGAATGCGCAGTTCTATGTGACCCTGGGGGCCGTGGGGTGAGGAAGGCCACCAGTCCATTGGTGTGTTTAGCCAACAGTTCATGTCGCTGACTAGGAAAGAGTCTGGGGTAGCAGGAGGGATTTGACCGATGAGAAAAATTTCCAACGCTCACGTGCACCATTTGGAACATAGATGTTGATGATTGCATATGCTACATTGGCACATGAGAAAGTGACAATGAGAACTCGGCCATTTAGGAATGTTTCTGAAAGAAAATTTGAAAAAATTATTTTTGAATTAGCACTCCACAGTGCTTTGACCAAAAGGATAGGATGGGAGGAGCATTGTTTTCCAAGCTTCCTCAGAACCTCATGGAAAGTGGGACTCCTGGATGGCCAGGATATCCACAGGTAAATTGTGTTGTAAAAATTCAGTTTCCTAGTCCGGGATGGGGAGGCCTTGAGTCCGGCGATATTCAGCGTCCCTAAAGTGAAGGTTTCCCCCATTGCACCTTAGGTGTGAGGGGATGGGCACCTGGGCCCACCAGCCTCCTCTAGATCCCCACTGGCCTTCACAGCAGCGTGGATGTTAGCAGCAATGCTATAGGGGTTTTTTGTTAATTTTTGCAGAAAGAGTTGCATTGGCTTTAGCCTTCACTTTTTGTTTTCCTGACGTCAGACAAATTTTTTGCGGTGCAGATGAGTTCAGTGTACCGTTGAGTGGGTCAAAAAATAATTTCAGTTGGGATGGGTCCTAAGTGGTTTCAACTGGAGCTTGAGTTCAACGATTGGGTGAGATTGAGTCCCCCATCAGATCCTCTGATTGAGTGTCCCGCTCAGCATGGGCTTCCCAATCTGATTGGTTGATGGATTCCCAAGTTGCTTCCGCTGCGAAGGTTTCTATGTCCTCCTGGCGTTGTGAGTGTGGGATAGTGGTGGTGGCTTTGGCCGCTTCCTTGGCTGCAGCTCTGCGGGCCTGCTTGGCCTTCTTCTGCTCTTGTGGGGAGATAGGCTTTACCAGTAGGTAGCAGCCTTGTGCTCCCCATGGGAAAGCCTCTTTGGTGCTTGCGGTTGGTTCATAGTGTGCCTCTCTGCTGGCCATGGCCGCTGAGGGGTGCTCTTGGAATGTGACGCCCTCCTTGGTGGGGCATGCGTGTGCCTTATGGCTGAACGCATCACAGTGGGTGCAGATGGGGGGCGCGCTGTCCACGGTCACCCAGAATGGGTGGGTGGTATACCTATAATATTAATAAAAGTGGAGTGTGGGATCTGGGTTAGGTCCTTCATGATCTCCTCGATTGGGGTCAGAACTGCAATGGCTTTGTCAGTGCACAGGTGTGGCATCAGCGTGAAGCATTGCATTTCAAAAGATTATATTTCGCTGTATATGCCAAGACCATCTTTCAGGTGTTGTTCCAAAATGGCACGTTTTACTGTAGTAGGCAAAAAGTCAAACGTGAGGAAAATTTGTTTTGATTTTGTCCATCTGGTGCATTTGGTTTCAACGACCCATTGCCCTTTGGGGAGGTCAACCACTACGCGCACCACCGCAGCCTCATCTGTTGCCTCTTTGCTTTCGAAACCTAGGTCCAGCCAACCATGTGAC
>JAKSZP010003559.1:0-20176 GCA_022478985.1 Massospora cicadina | reverse complement strand
TTTTTTAAAGGAACAACAACAAATTTTTTTGTTTAAAAGTTATAATTTTCAATTGGTACAAAGCCCAATTTTCTTGATATTTATTATATAGGAACAATGTTACAACCAAAAAGCCTGGATCATGACAATAATGGTACACATTTTAGCCAACATGCACCAACAGAAATAGCTTACCCATATTGGCTAGAGGTCTTTAGGGCCTTTTTCCTACTAAATGCATGTCACTTAGGTGGTTCTTTGGAAACTCTGTGTTAATAAATTGATTTTACAACAACCTCATCCCCCTTTCTGGGCGCTGCTAGTGTGCAAGACCAATAAGTATGGAGACTGCCTGACCCCTTGCTCCTTCTCATTCATGACCAATCGCCAGTCCCTCTTGGGTGTGCCTCAGTGAGTCCATCCCCCATCCTAGGCAGCTATGGCACTCCCTCGCTGCACCACCCTTATAGCTGACGGCCATCAGCACATCATCGTTGGTGGCCAGTTGGCCAGGTTCCCGCCAGGGGTTCCTTGTAGGGATAAGGTATGTGAGTTGGCAGCGCCAGCCACTCCAGGCATGTCACTCCGCACCTGCCTTGGGGATCTCTAGTCTCACACCTATCCATCTTAGTGGCTCTTGCTACTTCAGATAAATAAAGATGGGCGAAAGAGAGATCTTTATTATGAGAAAATTATGATTATATGTACTCAGGCTACTACACCTATTAAAAACCCATTAGCCATTTTGCTGAAACCACATTCAATTGTGAGTCGTCCACAGTGCAAATTTCCTCCCAATCCAAACGTATTGAACACCATTTATGTTGACTCATCCTCAGCACAAATCACTGGTCAGACATATATAAATTACCACCATAAATATAATTGAGCATCCTTGGCATAAGTCGCCGGCACTCAGATTTGGGGCACAAAATCATCATCAGAAGTCTGATAACAAACGCATCAGCTTACCGCTGGAAAAGCCCACAATTGGCCATGACTGGCAGTTGGCGTTGAACTAAGATTATGCTTAACCTGAACAATTAATAATTAATTGGTTGACATCCTGGGCATTAATTGCCAGTATTAACCTACAAACAAAATATTTTTGGGGATTATTCCCTAATACTTTGAAAGGGCTCAACCCACCCAAATGGGGAGCACCGAATGATAACCATCTCATTAATGATAGTATCAGACTAGGCGATTAGCTGGCAATCACGCCTGACTAATTGACCCCCCTAGTCCTGATACTATCAGGAGGAATCCATCTGGGTAATTTTCTGATACTCTGAGTTGACAATCAAAGTGAACTTGGGACCCACTGGTCCTAACACTATGCAAACTTTTTTTTCTTAGAAAGTCATTTTTAACCCTAAAAACAAAACTTACAATCTACTTAAACCCTATCACAAAAAGAACTTTACCAAAGTTCAAATAAATTTGTATGTTTAAACCATGATATTACCTCAATCACTCAAGTCAACTAAATTATAGTTTGACATGAGGATGACGCACACATGTATAACTTTTGGCTGCAGATAACACCATTCTTAATGTGACACACTATTCTAGTGATAACCAAACAGCTACCCTAAGAACTAGGCAGCACCAGCACTCAATGGAACATTCCAGAAATAGGACAACCCCCTGAACTTAACAAATCTAAATTTTTGAGCTGCACAATTTTTGCTAAAAAAAGTGTCAGATACTAAAAGATTCATCTTAATAAAAAACATTAGTTGATAACTATTTAAGAATAATCTCCAGAAAATTTTAGCCTAGGGGTTAAATCATCAGAAACCCCTTATAAATTACCCAAAAAATATAATATATATCATTTTTACTAATATAAATTTAGAAGCCCCCCATTATTAAAGACAAGTGATTAATTTTAATAGTAATCACGGGGATATGTTGTACAGACTATTTTAATAAAATGAAGTTAAATCTGTGCAATACAAAACCAAAATTTAGATCAAAACGCCAGGTTACTGCCTGGATAGTAGCCACATACATTACTCCAATAATCTACTAAAGTGAAGCTACTATTCTCTCTTGATTAGAGGATGATCTGAAATGGTATTATGAACTCTCTCATTTTTTATTTAACTGAGGCAAGCTGACCAGGGGACAGGCATTACAAAAGAAACAAATGACATGAAACCTGAACAGGGTCAACTCTGTCAAAGAAAGTTTTTCCACCTCTGGATTGGGACTCAAATTTTTCTGGTTACGTCATGGGTAAGGTTTTCGTGTTATTAGACCTACTAACCGCCAATAGCTTCCTTTGGCTGGCACCCCAATCAATGTGAGAAGGGCGGTAATCAAACCCGCAACCTTCAGGTTAGTAGCCATATGCCCTTACCAACTCGCCTTCCATCCCCTGAACTCTCTCATTTTTTTTAATTTATTGCGGGGAAGGCCGACCATGGGACAGACACTTCCAAATATGACTCAGAAGAGACAAAACTTAGTATCAGGGGAGGCACCCTCAGAGAAGCGATGCTATCTCTTGTTGCCAGCAGGAACGCCACTTATGGGAAAGGGGAGGGAACGTGTGAAGGGGCCGTAGCCACAATTGAGCACGTGTGGAGGAAGGGGTCTGAGTTGATGAACCAGACTGGGAACCAGGAGGAGACCAGATGTCTGCAACGTGGTGGAAGGTATCCGAACAACCACGCTTGAAAGTGGTCCACCAACTAGACTGGAATCTGTGGACCGCTTCTGTGAGGGTGGGGGTGGAACCTGCAATGGCATCTAAGACAATCGTGTGGATGGTCCACATGGCGATTGCAACCACCAAAGCACGGAGGGAGGGTGGAAGGCAGGATGCCATTGATAGAGCAAACATACTTCTTGACAGACTGAAGGGATATTTTTGATCCTGGCCTACAAGAGGTTGAACTTCGCGCCATATCACTTTAGAGGTGGGGCACTTCTTCAGGCGGTGGAACAGCGTTCCATACTGGCCACACACGACACAGGATGAGTGTAAAGCGTTAGAGCGCTCAACCGTATGGTACACCCGCCTCAGGCAGCGCCACACATGGGAACAGATTTGAGGCTGCAACAGAGAATGGTGTGCATATTTCCAGATAGTTTTTTTGGTCTCAATGGAGTAAGGGATGTCCATCATGTCCAGGTAGTCCACCCTGGATAGGACATGGGGCCTTGTGGATATCACGCCATCTTGGATGGGTAGCCCCTGTACCTCTTGTGTGAACTGAGGAGAGGGGCGGCCTCTCTGGGCTGTATGTCTGCTAATACGAATTCTCCACTCTGCGCTTTGCATGGAGAGTAGGATTCGTTTGTAGTGGGTTTTAGTCCTGTGAGGACCTGTGGCCGATGGGTGTGAAGCCAGGTATTTCATCAGGGAGTGAGGGTTCAATGGATTGTTGAGGCCCAAGGCTCGGGAGAAGTTTGAGTGGGCTGCGCGGGACCAGTGTTGGGATGTAGTGTAGGAGCGGTGACGGCCACAATCCAGGTGCCCAGGATCTTGGCAGCATGGTCTTTAAAGTCAAGCAGGCCCATGCCTCCATGATGATGAGGGCTAAACATGACCTCTAGCCGTACTGGTGGAGGGCGGCCTGACCAAAGCCATCCTTGCAGCAGGTCATACAATGATTTGAAAAAGCTTGGGGAGAAGGGGATGGCGTGGGCTCCAAACCAGACTTTAGAAAGGAGCTTAGAGTTTGCTAAAACAACCCTGCCAGTAAGGGAAGTAGGGTGGTCTCTGAGGGAGGCGATGCACCTCGTCATGTTGTCTAGAATACGACTCTCCATTACTGCTGATGCGTACCCACTTGCCTCCACCCACATGCCCAGATGGCGGACTGGCCCTATGGTAGGGCGTGGCACGAGGGGGAGCACCAGTGGGGCGGTGTGGGGTGAGCTGGGAGGGTGAGCACGCGTGCGAGCAGAAGGGCTGGGCTGGGCACTGGTTGCTGGGGCCCAGCAGTTCTGAAACTGACCAAGGAGGATAATTCAGTTTTGGAAGCATTCAGTGCCGCATTACTTACCCGGGAATACTCCTGGATGAGAGCTTCAAGTGCACGTGCATCTTTATTATTAGAAACCCAACCACACAGTTGTCTGCAAACGCCATCATCTTGACTGGGGCTTGTCCTGGCACATGGACCCCAGTGAGTTGGGCATTCACGTTTCGAAGTAGTGGATCAAGGCTGAAGTTTTATAAGAGTGGGCTAAGGAGGTCCCCTTTTCGCAAGCCCCTTTAAGGGTGGACTACTCTGTTAGGAAGCCAGGACCACGTACTGCCATTGTTGCAGTTTCTGTGAGCAGCATTACCCAATTGATGAAGCGAGGGGGTAAGCGGAATTGATGGAGGCAGGCCCTGAGGTATTCCCAGTTTACTCTATCATAGGCCTTCTGTTGGTCCAACAATACAAGTGTCCCAGAGGCTGTGGACTGGCATGCGTTAGCCACATAGTGCACGTTGTCCAAAATCGACCTTCTGGGTATAAAACTGAATTTTTCTGGGGAGATGGTGGCAGATGCTACAATCCCTAAACGTTTAGCCATGATTTTTGTTAAAAATTTTTTATCCGTGTTAGTTAAAGAAATAGGGCGCAAGTTGGCTGAGTCTAGCTTGTCCCCTTTCTTGAAGAGTGTGACGGTGAAGGCCTCTGTCCTCCTGGTAGGAGGCGTGTATCCAACAGGCTCTGGTTAAGTGAAGCGAGCAGCAGTGGGGATATATATTTGAAGTACTTTTTATAGAATTCATATGGAATGCAATTTGGGCCTGGGCATTTCCGGTTTGGTACACCGCGGATGGCTGTCCAGAGTTCATTTGGAGTAATCAGATTCATTAATTCTGGGTATCGGGAAATGGTGTGGATGTGGGTGCAGTCAAAAAATTTCGCCACTTCACCAGCTGAATTAGATTGGATCAGTATAACTCAGAGTAATACTTTTGTATTTCAATTGCCACTTTTGCTGGCATATCCGCGATGGATCATCTGATATTCACACCTGTGTGCAGGCCACGCTCTGGCGTGGTGCAAAATTTTTTTAAAAAAAATATGTGGTGTACTTGTCGCCCTCTGTAATGCGTTTGGCCCTGTACTGAACACAAACCTAATGTTTGTGTTGCCTTTCAATTGTGTTGAGGTGGGCGGCTGCCTCCGCCCACTTTCGGCCCCATGCAGGGCTGTATCCTGTAGCTGGGATGTTGGACTCCAGGTGTGCCAACTCTGCCAGAGCATGCGAAATGACAGCCAATGTGGCTCGTGAGCATCTGGGGATGAGGTGACGAGAGTGGCGGATGGTATCCTCTTTGAAGGCTGCCCATGCGGAGATGGGGTCCACAAAACGGTGTAACAAACTCTTTTGCCAAAGTTGCTGATTCCACCCAATTGGAAAATCCTGGTGACACAAGTTCAGGAGGGCGGAGTTTGCACCAATGTGGGGCCTTAGCCACTGTGACAGGTAAGTGGTAGGTTATTGAGACCAGCCGGTGGTTGGAGAATTCAATTTTTGTTGTTTTGAAGTGGGAAATGTGGGGTTGAAATTTCGCTGGAATAAGGTTAAGGTCAATGAGGGACATGGCCTTAATTGTTTATTGTGGACATGGGGGCGCATCATGTTTTTGAGCAGCGGGGCTCGCCATGGCAGTGCATCCATTAACCCAAGGGTGGCTTTTAGAACGTGAAGTTCTATGTGACCCTGGGGGTGTGGGAGGAGGAAAACCAATGGTCCGTGGGTGTGTTTAGCCAACAGTTCATGTCACTGACTATGAAAGGGTCTGGGGGTAACGGGAGGGATTTGACCGATGAGAAAAATTCCTGATGCTCTCGTGCACAGGTTGGGGCAGAGATGTTGATGATAATATGCGCCATGTCAGCCCACAAGAAAGTGACAACAAGGACTTGACCATTTAGGAAGGATTTTAATGATGAAAATTTGAAAAAATTGTTTTTCTGAACTAGCACCCCACAGTGCTCTGACCAAAAGGATAGGGAAGGGAGGAGCATGGTTTTCCAAGCATCCTCAGAACCTCATGGACAGTGGGACTCCTGGATGGCCAGGATATCCACAGGTAAATTTTTTGTAAAAAACTCAGTTTCCTAGCCTAGGACGGCGAGGCCTTGAGTCCAGCGATATTCAAAATACCTAAAATGAAGGTTTCCCCCATCACACCTTAGGTGCGAGGGGGTGGGTACCCAGGCCCACTAGCCAGTCTAGATCCCCATGGGCCTTCATGGCAGTGCGGGTGTTTGCAGCAATGCTACCAGTAGTTTTGTTGATTTTTGCAGAAAAGTTTGCATTGGCTTTTGCCTTCTCTTTTTGTTTCCCCGACGTTGGACAAATTTTTTGTGGTATGGATGAGTTTAGTGCACCAACGAGTGGGTCAAAGAAAATTTTCAGGTAGGTTGGAAACCAAGTCAGTTTTGACTGGAGCTTCGTTGCAAAGATTGGGTGAAATTGAGTCACCCATCAGATCCTCAGATTGGGTGGCCCAATATGCATGGGCTTCCCAATCTGATTGGTTGATGGATTCCTGAGTTGCTTCCACCACAAAGGTTTTGATGTCCTCCTGGCGTTGGGAGTGTGGGATAGCGGTGGTGACTTTGGCCGCTTCCTTGGCCGTGGCCCTGCAGGCCTGCTTGGCCTTCTTCTGCTCTTGCAGGGAAATAGGTTTTACCAGTAGGTAGCAACCTTGTGCTCCTCACGGGAAAGCCTCTTTGGTGCTTGCATTTGGTTCATAGTTCGCCTCTCCGCTGGCCATGGCCGCTGAGGGGTGCTCTTGGAATGTGATGCCCTCCCTGGTGGGGCATGCATGTGCCTTATAGCTGAAAACGTCACAGTGGGTGCAGATGGGGGGCGCGCTGTCCACGGTTACCCGGAAAGGGTGGGTGGTATGCCCTTCAATTTCAATATGTGTGGAGTGAGGGATCTATGTTAGGTCCTTTGCAATCTCCTTAGTTGGGGTCAGAACTGCAATGGCTTTGACAGTGCACAGGTGTGGATTCAGCATAAAACATTGCATCTTGAAGGATTGTATTTTACTGTAAACGGTGAGACCACCTTTCAGGTGCTGCTCCAAAACGGCACGTTTTACTGTAGTAGGCAAAAAGTCAAATGTGAGGAAAATTTGGTTTTATTTTGTCCATCTGGTGCATTTGGTTTCGATGACCCATTGCCCTTTGGGGAGGTTAATCATTATGCGCACTGCAGCAGCCTTGTCTGCTGCCTCCTTGTTTTTGAAACCTAGGTCCAGCCAACCGCATGACATGGAGTGAGGTATGACATACACCGCGGTTGGGAAAAAAGTGTGCACATCCCCATAAAATTTTTCCCATAAAGCTGTTTGTTGGATGTCCAGAAACACGTGGACTCCGTATTCCACTGACAAGAGTGGCTGGGAGTGCGGCGTGTTGATGTACTGGTTGCATCATGCTTGCCAAGTGAGGATTTCTGGGGAAATAGTGACCGCCAGTTTTTTAAATATTATTTTCTATTATGCCAGTTTCTCCAGGGCATTTTCAAACATTTAAGGCCACGGGCCTACCACCTCCTCCTCTTACCTTACTTGCCCAACTGCTCCCTGACATGGGCGCAGACTAATCTCCTCTGTGAGATATCAAACTAGATTCAGACTTGAATTAAATAGGTTGCAAAAGTGATTGCAACAAGAGAGAAAAGTTTCAGGACTGTTCCTTATTGAAAAAGTATTAAATAAAGGTTCCTTTTATTTAAATTACCCCACACTGAAAAATTCATAAGTCTTTGTAAGCATCAGAATTGTCACTATTCAAAGGAAGAAAACCTGTGGAGACGAATCCCTGTTGGCAGAGGGTATTTCAGACTTTGAGGTGGAGAAATCTTGGGATTAAGAAAAATTATGTGGGGACTCAATATCTGGTAGCGTGGAAAGGATACCCCACCTTTGACAACAGTTGGATCCCATCCCACAATTGTACCAATTGGTGGGATCTAATCTATGAGTTCCATGCATGAAATCCTGTTGCCCGGCACCTGCTGCTTTGGAACCTCAGACCATCGCAGCTATTAAACTTCCCCTTACCTCACAAAACTATGCTGTTGTACGGGTTCTGGAGTGAGGAATAGACCATGTCCTTTTAGGAAAGGGTAATGTAAGGAACCTGTCTGCACCCATAAAATTGGATCGTTGATCCACCCCTTTCAATCAAAGAAGGTGGAATATACCTGAGCCCTTCCATTAGATAAAATAGCGGATTTAAAGCACACTTTTGACAAGCGGTGATGTTCTGCCAAGGCCCTTTCTCTCAATTTTATTATAAGTTGAAGGGCATAAGGGGATAATTTTGCCATGAAGTTCGATTTAGCTGAAGCCTATGTCACGAAAATTGCAGAAATCTGTAATGAGATCTGAGCACAATTGGGTGTATTGAGACCAAAGTCTTAACAGGATCACCAGCCAGAAATATATCTGGCAATGATCCCTCCAAGGTAAAGTTAATTTTTTTATAAAAATTGCAAGGTACACTTGCATTCTGGAACCACAACGGAAGCAAAAAGATTCAGCAACAGGAACTGCAAATTGAGATACCTGCAATGTGCAATCTGAGGCATGATGCAAAAGTCCTGGCGTTTTTTTGAAGATCTTCACGTCCAATTGTAAGAAATGAATCACAGTACCTTCCCCTCAATTCCATTCAATTATAAAAACCCAGTTCTCTGCTCATGGTAGAGTTGCTGGGTTATTTTGTACTATCCTTAATTAAATCTTTAATTTCTCCAAACTTTAAAATTTTCTGTAATTTTCAACTAGTCTGGCTATCACCAAGGAACCACCCCAACCAATGGAGGGCCTGCACTCACTTGTATCTGTAATGATTGTGGCCATCACATTAGTTATTTTGGCTTTTGCCTCTTTCAGCGCGTTAAAAACTCAGTAGTTGTACCCTATAGTTTCACAAGGTGCTCCTGCTTAAAAAGCGAGTATCAAGGATATTAAGTTGAGCGGAACAATCTACCGCTCAGATTAATCTGTCCTGATTACAAAGAAAGCGAAAACAATAATTTGGTGGTCACTTGTTAGGAGAAACAGTTGGAATTAAACCCAACAAAGCTATCATCAACCCTCAGTACCAAGTACATGCTCAATAAGATTGAGAACATGGCCCAAATGTAAACCAAGGAGGGCAGATTGAACCATCACTCAAATTAATCTTCCCAAAGAATGTGGAAACAGGAAAGACAATTCAATGGATGCAACTCAAAGTGAAACTGATGTGATCAAACCTGATGAGACCATTATTGCTACACAAAAACAAATGCATATCCAACCAATCCATGAGTACTATCCAAATGAAATTCCAAATGGATGGAAAGATCCACTCCTGCAAACCCTAGCCTTTTGACCCCATATTTTTATCATGGTCAAATTTACTTCCAGCAATCAGCTTATTTGTCAGATTAGGGATGCGTTCATAGACCAATTGTAGGTATTTTTTGACTGCATTATCCATCTTGGAATTTTTTAAGCTCTAATTTATTTAATTATTAGTTCAATTATTGGATTGGCTTAATTATTAAGCTTTGAGATGCCAACAATTATGTCAACTATTCAGCGATAATAACTGACCAAATAGTTAATTATAATTTACAAAGGATCATATCAGAAGATAATTATAAATACTATTTTACTGGGGATTGTTGCCAAAAATGAAGGATATGATTAAATCAGCTCAAAATGAACAATTACACATTAAAAATTGTTATTTTTAGTAGTCACCATGTTAGCTGGTTCAAATTGTGCTTTAAATATGCTATTCATCTTGAAAATCTGCTGTAGTCTTCCCAAAATTGACCAATACCCCTTTTCATCATCTAGGCATGCCGAGATCATTGTGTTTGCCATGATTACTTAACACATGACCGCCATTACTTTCGCCTACAAATATATTCCTTAATTTTCGAAATAATAAATACCTTAGACTGAAAAACCTTAGACCTAAATCTTATAACTATAATATCTTGTAGTTTACCTACTTCTTGTTGAAGAGAGTTCTTGTCTAATTGTTAACTGCTAAATGAGACTTAAGTAACTTGTACCTTTATATATTATCAGAGTTTGTCCAAAGTCATTTGAATCTTTACTTATCTCCAGAGTGAAGAGAAGGCACTTGTCTTATCAACATTCGCCAGAGTAGGCCAAATTTATCCATTAAATAAAGCTCAACTAGGCTAATTGTCTTTATACAACCAACAAAGTCAATATTTATTAGAGTCAGTAGTTAAACAAACCTATGCACAAGTGAAAACCCTATGGTTCTTACACTTGATGCTCACTACAAAGGTTGAGCCAAGTTTATGTATATAATAATGCTAGATAATTCAACTAATATGGAACACAGAATAAATCGAGAGGAGGGACAGTCAGCAGCCCATCAGGGTAATATACAATTAAAGGCGGGTATGCTGGTGGATCCCCAATTTATTCACCTATCAACAAAAATGGAGTAAATGAAATGCCGTGACAATATACAAACCAACTTTGGAATGAATCTGAAATTTCTACATGGGATTAGTGCCATCCAGATGAGAGGGTTTCAAATTTTTCCTAACAATAACCTTGAACAAAGCTGTGGTTTATTTCACCACACAATTAATTGGGAAGAGCAAAGACAACATAAAATTTTTTGTCTCCATATGAACACTTTTATTTTAGCGTGATATCTGCAAAGTATTGGTAACATTGGTGATTATGAAATTGATTATGTGCAGCCAACTACCCAAAACATTCAAGCCATCCAAGTCTGACAGCAGGCAGTGATTGTTAATATGGTCACATACACTCAACAAAGTAGTGTACAACAGAAGGCGTTGTTGCGACAAATTAGATGCCAGCTTCCAACAGATCCACGCTAGCTTGCACTCTAAGTCACAGTGTGTTCAGCAGTTGAACACACAAATAAAGAATCTGGTTGCTGAGCTAATAAAATTCTTTGTGAGATAGTCAAAGAGATTATCAACCAGCCTGGGTTCAATCATTCGTGGAAGTACAATGTGGATAAAAACTGCCAATTGGCAAAATCCAATATCACCAAATTGATCTGAGCTTAGGATTCAACTGAACCAATGGTTGCCACCAGCACCAAAACACACACCATCATGCTTGATTTAATAAAGTGGAGACGGAAAAATTAAGAATAAAGTCAAAGATATGGAGAGAAAATTAGAGAAACTTAATGAGGAGATGAGAGGTAAAATTGATAAAATTTGCACGGAGTTAAAATCATCAATAAGAACGCTTTGAAGTTAGCAACTCAATATGAATTAGATTCGTTGCAGTTCAAAGTCATTATTTTAAATGACGAAATGTTCAAATACCAAAAGGAGAATCACTAAGTTAGGTTGCTGCCAATTACATCCCTGTTGCATGGAATGCCATCTCAAAAAGTCACATAAAAACGTGACGAGTTATTGATTGGTAACGCCAGTATTTGCTTAGCACATGGTCTCAATAAACATTAAAGGACCATTTAATGTGAGCGTGGGTGGAGTATGTTACATCATAGAAGCAATTGACCACCTTATGAGATGGGTTTAAAAC
The DNA here is from genome assembly GCA_022478985.1 of Massospora cicadina. Classification (NCBI taxonomy): domain Eukaryota; kingdom Fungi; phylum Entomophthoromycota; class Entomophthoromycetes; order Entomophthorales; family Entomophthoraceae; genus Massospora; species Massospora cicadina. The sequence goes on along the minus strand of JAKSZP010003559.1, from coordinate 8,634 downwards.
TGAGCATTAAGCTGAGCTGAGCACTAAGTACTGCCAAATTTATCCTAAAGCAGGTGGTATATCATTATGGGTGTCCCCAGGTGCTATTGAGCGACAATGGGATGAATTTCACCACATTTGTACATCCCTGACTGAATGACAAGATGGGGGATCAAGAGGGCGGTGTCTGAACTATATAATCCTGAAACAAATGGAGCTGTCAAATGAGTCAATGGTATGCAAGCCAATATTCTAAGGAAAATAATCTTGGGTAAAGCGTCATCTTGGGTATCTTATCTAAGTTTGGTGACCTTCATGTACAACATCAGTTTTCATTTGGTGACGGTAAAAATGACATTCAAATTATTGTACAGTCAAAGGGTAGCATTGCTGCTGATTCTCTATTAAGCGGTGGAACTGACTCTGGGGATGAGCGTGGATAGTTACCCATATCAGCTTGCTAACATAATAGTGGATATCCAATCTCAAGCTTGCAATATGACTATCAAAAGAAGAATTCAGGCAAAGAAGATGGATGACATAGTTCAATCTAGCCTGAGGTAATTTCCATTGGAGAATGCGTAGCCTATTGTGATACACATTGGTTCAGTCACCAAAATAAGCTAGATGTGTTATGAATGGGACTGTTTGAGATTTTAATGAAAATGGCAAACAATGGCTACATGATCAAAAATGTTTTCAATGACTTCATGATTATTAGAGTACATAGAAAATTCCTAAAAAGTGGAATAAAAATAAAAAAGGAAAAAAATTATAAAAAATTATGAAAAATAATTGAAAAATATAAAAATATTGAAAATAAGAAATAAGAATTATTATTATACTTCTTAAGAAAAAAGGAGCAATTTGTTTTGAAAGCAAAATAGCAACAGATGAGGCTGCAGCGGTGCGCATAGTGGTCAACCTCTTCAAAGGGCAACAGGTCATCAAAACCAAACGCACCAGATGGACAAAATCAAACCAAATTTTCCTCACATTTGACTTTTTGCCTGCTACGGTAAAACGTGACATTTTGGAGCAACACCTGAAAGATGGTCTCGCCATATACAGCGAAATACAATCTTTCAAAATGCAACGCTTCATGCTGATGCCACACCTGTGCACTGGCAAAGCCATTGCAGTTCTAACCCCAACTGAGGAGATCACAAAGGACCTAACCCAGATCCCGCACTCCACTTTTATTGATATCACAGGGCATACCACCCACCCATTCTGGGTGACCGTGGACAGCGCGCCCCCATTTGCACCCACTGTGACGCATTTGGCCATAAGGCACACGCATGCCCCATCAAGGAGGGCATCACATTCTAAGAGCACCCCTCAGCGGCCATGGCCAGCGGAGAGGTGCACTACAATCAACCGCAAGCATCAAGGAGGGTTTCCCGTGGGGAGCACAAGGCTGCTACCTATTGGTAAAGCCCATCTCCCCACAGGAGCGGAAGAAGGCCAAGCAGGCCCATAGGGCCACGGCCAAGCAAGCGGCCAAGGCCACCACCGCCATCCCACACTCACAACGCCAGGAGGACATGGAGACCTTCATGGTGGAAGCAACTTGGGAATTCATCATACAATCAGATTGGGAAGCCCATGCCGAGTGGGCCACTCAATCTGAGGATTCAATGGGAGATTTGATCTCACCCAATCGCTGCACACAAGCTCTGGTCAAAACTGACTTGGGACCTATCCCAACTGAAAATTTTTTTTGACCCACTTGATGGTGCACTGAACTCATCTGCACCACAAAAAATTCGTCCGACGTCAGGAAAACAAAAAGCAAAGGCCAAAGCCAATGCGACTCTTTCTGCAAAAATTAACAAAAACCCCAATAGTGTTACTGCTAACACCCGCACTGCTGTGAAAGCCCGTGGGGACCTTGAAGAGGCTGGTGGGCCTGGGGGCCCACCCCTTGCACCTAAGGTGCAATGGGGAAACCTCACTCTAGGGACAGTTGAATATTGCCAGACTCAAGGCCTCCCCATACTGGGCTAGGAAACTGAGTTTTTTACAACACAATTTACCGTGGATATCCTGGCCATCCAGGAGTCCCACTGTCCATGAGGTTCCGAGGAAGTTTGGAAAACAATGCTCCTCTATCCCTATCCTTTTGGTCAGAAGCACTGTGGGGTGCTAATTCAGAAAGATAATTTTTTCAAATTCACATCCTTAGAAACATTCCTAAATGGCCGAGTGCTCATTGTCACCTTCTCGTGGGCTGACGTTGTGCACACAATCATCAACATCTACACCCCAAATGGTGCACATGAGCGTCAAAAATTTTTTCTTGTTAGTCAAATCTCTCCCGCTACCCCCCGATTCTTTCCTAGTTGGCGACATGAACTGTTGGCTATCCTCACCAACGGACTGGTGGCCTCCCTCACCCCATGCCCCACAGGGTCACGTAGAACTATGCATTCTAAAAGCCAACCTTGGGTTAATGGATGCGCTGCTGTGACATGCCCCACTGCTCAAAAACATGATGCATCCCCACATCCAAAACGGCAAATTAAGGTCCATGACCCACATCAAGCTTATTCTAACGCCGGCAAAATTCCAACCCCACATTTTCACTTCAAAAACAACAAAAATGGAATTCTTCAACCACCGACTGGTCTTGATAACCTACCACTTACCCGTCACAGTTGCAAAGGCCCCACATTGGTGCAAAATCCGCCCCCCCGAGCTCGCATCACCAGGATTTTCCACGTGGGTGGAAGAGGCAACTTTGGCAAAATTATTTGTTGCACTGTTTTGTGCAGACCCCATTTCCACATGGGCAACTTTCAAAGAGGACACCATCTGCCACTATCGCCATCTCTCCTCCAGATGCTCACAAGCCACATCTGCGGTCATCTCGTGTGCTCTGGAGGAATTGGCCCACTTGGAGTCCAACATTCCAGCCACAGGATACAGCCCTGCATGGGGCCAGAAGTGGGTGGAGGCAGCTGCCCACCTCAACGCACTCAAAAGGCAACACAAACATCGGGTTTGTGTCCAATACAGGGCCACATGCATCACTAAAAGCGACAAGTGCACCGCATACTTCTTTAAAAAAAACTTTGCACCACGCCAGAGCGTGGCCTGCACACAGGTGTGAAGATCAGATAATTCCATTGTGGACACACCAGCCGAAGTGGCAATCAAAATGCAAAAATATTACTCTGAGTTATAACAAGCTGAAACAATTCAGCCAGCCAAAATGGCGGAATTTCTTGACTGAGCTCATATCTGCACCATTTTCTGATACCCAGAAATAATGAATTTAATTACTCCAAACGAATTATGGACAGCCATTTGTGGTGCGCCAAACCGAAAATGCCCAGGCCCAGATGGCATTCCATATAAGTTCTACAAAAAATATTTCAAATATATATCCCCATTGCTGCTAGCCTCACTTAACCAAAGCCTGTTGGATACGCGCCTCCTACCAAGAGGACATGAGGCCTTTACTGTCACACTCTTCAAGAAAGGGGATAAGCTTGATTTAGCCAACTGGCGCCCCATTTCTCTAACAAACACAGACACCAAAATTTTAACAAAAATCATGGCTAACCATTTAGGGACTGTAGCATCTGCCAGCATCTCCCCAGAACAATTTGGTTTCATCCCCAGAAGGTCGATTTGGGATAACGTGCACTCCGTGGCTAATGCATGTCAGTCCACAGCCTCTGGGGCACTGGTATTCTTGGACCAACAAAAGGCCTACGATAGAGTAAACTGGGGAATACCTCAGGGCCTGCCTCCATCAATTCCGCCTACCCCCCGCTTCATAAACTGGGTAATGCTGCTCATGGAATCTGTGACAATGGCAGTGCGTGGCCCAGGCTTCCTAACGGAAGTAGTCCGTCCTCAAAGGGGCCTGCGACAAGGGGACCCCCTGAGCCCACTCTTATACAACTTCAGCCTTGACCCACTACTGCGAAATATGAATGCCCAACTCACTGGGGTCCATGTGCCAGGCCAAACCCCAGTCAAGATGATGGCATTTGCAGATGATTGCATGGTGGGGGTGTCTAATAACAAAGATGCACGCGCGTTTGAAGCCCTCATCCAGGAATATTCCAGGGTAAGCAACGCGGCACTGAACGCCTTCAAAACCGAAATCATCCTCCTTGGTCAGTTTCAGAACTGGTGGGCCCAAGCAATCAGTTCCCAACCTGGCCCATCTGCTCGCCCACGTCCACACCTTACTAACTCAGCACACACCGCTCCACTGGTGCTCTTCTTCATGCCACGTCCTACCATAGGACTGGTGCGCCATCTGGGCGTGTGGATGGAGGCAGGCGTATATGCGTCAGCAGTAATAAAGTGCCATATACTGGACAACATGAAGAAGAGAATCGCCTCTCTCAGAGCCCACCCTACTATCCTCACTGGCAGGGTTGTTCTTGCCAACTCTATGCTCCTATCCAAAGTCTGGTTCGGAACCCACGCCATCCCCTTCTCCCCAAGCTTCTTCAAATCCCTGTATGCTTTGCTGCAAGGATGGCTTTGGTCAGGCCGCCCTCCACCAGTACGGCTAGAGGTCATGTTTGGCCCTCATCATCAAGGTGGCATGAGCCTGCTTGACTTCAAAGCCCATGCTGCCAAGGTCCTGGGCACCTGGATCGCGGCCGTCACCACTCCTACACTCCCATCCCAACCCTGGTCCCGCGCAGCCCGCTCCAACTTCTCCCATGCCTTGGGCCTCAACAATCCATCAAACCCCCACTCCCTGATGAAATACCTCGCATCACACACATCGGCCACAGGTCCTCATGGGACTAAAACCCACTACAAACGAATCCTACTCTCCATGCAAAGCGCAGAGTGGAGAATTCGTATTAGCGGACATACAACCCAAAGAGGCCGCCCCTCCCCTCAGTTCACACAAGAGGTACAGGGGCTACCCATCCATGATGGCGTGATCCCCATTCGACCCCATGTCCTATCTAGGGTGGACTACCTGGACATGCTGGACATCCCTTATTCCACTGAGACCCAAAAGACTATCTGGAAATACGCACACCATCCTCTGTTGCAGCCTAAAGTCCGCTCCCATGTGTGGCGCTACCTGAGGCGGGTGTATCATACAGCTGAGCGCTCTAACGCTTTACACTCATCCTGTGTCGTGTGTGGCCAGTATGGAACGCTTTTCCACCGCCTGGAGAAGTGCCCCACCTCTAAAGTGATATGGCGCGAAGTTCAACGTCTGCTGGGCCAGGATCAAACGCATCCCTTCAGCCTGTCAAGAGATATGTTTGCTTTATCATTGGCCTCCCCCTTCCACCCTCCCTCCGTGCTCTGGTGGTTGCAATCGCCATGTGGACTATCCTCACGATTGTCTTGGATGCCATCGCTGGCTCCATCCCCACCCTCCCAGAAGCTGTCCACATATTCTGGTCTCATTTGGTGGACCACTTTCAAGTGTGGATGTTTATACCTCCCACCGCGTCGCCGACAGCTGGTCTCCTCCTGGTTCCCTGTCTGGTTCAACAAATCAGACCCCTTCCTCCACACGTGCTCAATAGTGGCTACGGCCCCTTCACACGTTCCCTCCCCTCCCCATAAGTGGCGTTCCCGCTGGCAACAAGAGATAGCATCGCTTCTCTGGGGTGCCTCCCACAGTACTAAGTTTGTCTTTCCTGAGTCATATTTGGAAGTGTCTGTCCCATGGTCAGCCTTCCCCGCAATAAATTCTAAATTATAGAAAAAGAAGCAATTTGATTTTTATTTCTTTTATTTTTCTTTTGCCTCAGATTTTGAGGTGAGAGTCCTCCTTTGACAACTCTGGTGGGAATGAGGTTGAATGATGATATTGGAGAAGAGGCCATCAAAGTTAATCTGGGATTGGACACTGGAAAGATTTAAAGAAAGATAAACCCACATTTTATGAACCCAAGTAGAATTTTGAGAGTGTGCTATAATTGTGAGTGTGATTGGACATTTAAATTAGCAAGATGAGAAACCCTGGATCATGGGGGAAACAACAAAGCATGAAAATGAAATAAGAAAATAAGTCAGTGTAATCATTATATGGCATAGGCGCTGGGAGCTGTGTCTGGAGTGCTTGGGAACAAGCTTAATCGAGTCCATTAGGCATATGATAGAACAACAAACAAGGAAGATGCACAGGTGGTTGTTGGACCATACCCTCAATTATTGCCATAAGGGGAAGATACCAACAAATAGTCCCAGCCATGAAAAAGTCATGAAGGCAAAGAACTGCATCTTGGAGGCAGCGATTGCATGCCTCCTGGAAACAGAAGGGGAAGGGCCAATGGAAGTTTGGCAATGCTGGGAGGCTAGCTGCTCATATGCAAATAACTTGTCTAGTGAAACGGAGTGCATACACTGTGTTATCTCAATCAAGTATGAAATCAAAATTATAAGAAGTAAGGAAATGCTGAGGGCTTTGGTTAATCTACCCAAAGTTTTTGATATGGAAGCTCAACATGCTTGTCATTACTGATTGTCAATTTGCGTGGTAAAGATTGGTGGTTTATAATACTTTCTGATTTTGAATAGAAACTCTGGGAGTAGATCTGACTCATCGAGGTACAACTGGTCCAAATTGGCGAGAATTGCTTCATTGGGCTTGAGGGATATTGCTGGATTTAATACAGATGGGGCTGAATCTAGTAAGTTCTTGAAATTGAGCTTAATGACAGGAGAATGAGAAACTAATGAGCGTGAATTAATTGAAGAGATTGCCAACCCTGTTTCCTCATCAGGGATAGTTACTGTTATTGGAAGGACCAAGGAAGGATTTACTGAATCCTTTTTGACTTGGAGCACTAGTTTTAGTGAGACTGGAAATGGTACTTCTTTAGTAGTTTGTGACATCACTCAGAACAGGGTGACGTCCGTTTTGGACAAACCAGACAAGTGTAGCTCATACTGGGAAGAATTGAGGAAAAGGACATTTTTGGCTGAATAATCTGGTCAAGTGGGGATATTTGGGAATTTTATATGACCACATTATCCAGCTTGGGATTATATGAGCTTTAATTTATTTAATTATTGGTTCATATATTAAATAGCTCATCAATCAAGCTTTGAAATGTCAACAATTATGTCATTAATTCAGCGATAAGAACTGACCAAACGGTTAATTGTAATTTATAAAGGATCATATCCAATGATAATTATGAATATTATTTTGTTGTGGATTGTTGCAAACAATGAGGATATGAGTAAATCAGCTTAAAATGAACAATTATACATGGGAAATTGTCATGTTTAGTAGTCAACATGTTGGCTGATTCAAATGGTGCTTTAGTCATGCTATTCATCTTGAAAATCAGCTGGAGTCTTCCCAAATTTGACCAAAATCTCTTTTCAACATCTATGCATTCCAAGATTATTGTGGCTGCCATGACTACCTTAACACATGTAACCATTACTTTCGCCTATAAATATTCCTTAATTTTTGTAATAATAAACGCCTTAGACTGATAAAGCATGAGACCTATATCTTATATTTTTAATGTCTTGTAGTTTACCTGCTTCATGTTGAAGAGAGTTCTTGTCTAATTTTCAACTGCCAGAGTGAGGCTGAAGTCACTTGTACTTGTATATATTGCTAGAGTGAGGCCAGTCACTTGAAATTTTACATATCACCAGAGTGAGTCTAAGGCATTTGTCTTATAGTTAGTTATCAAAAAACCTGTGCACTAGTGAAAACCCCACGGTTTTAACACCAATACTTTCTGCATTTATTCCAGCGTGGTTCTTATTTGTGTATCATCAGAATGGCGATGCTTTATTGACTTTTTAGATCCTATTGTGGGTGTTGTAGTATCCCCAATGAAAGCCAACTCTTTCTTTGGCACATCAATTGTCTAACAGAATTCCAAAGAGCCTCTGAGGCTATTAAGCTGCTATACTAATGAGCTCCTTGGACTCTTCAAGTCAGAAATTGATAATGCCTATATTTCAAGAAGTTTGAATGACTTATTGCAATTGTTAAAAAACTTTTGGTGATGGAGTTTTTCAGAGAAGAGTGGATAATTATGAAGAAGATGTTGTTTGTTATTCTTCTTATAATAAGGATGAGTCCATTATAGATTTTTCTGAATAATTTAATTATGAGATAATGTTTTGTATGGACCAAGGTGCTAAATAACTTTGACACTCAGATCACACTGCTACATGCATTTAAGCTCTACAAAGAACCTTATTGAGTTGTAATTTCTGTTATAATAGGAGAACAATTTACCAATGTGGTATTTTATTACCACTGCGCCGCCACTATTGAGGCGCCCAACCCAAGTCTCTGAGAGTGTTGCGACACTTCTAAAATTGGTAACCTCCCCCCAAAAATTTTAATTAGGGAGACCTTATGGTTTTTTAATAACCGCTTTATCAGATTATCTGTTATCTTGTTAAAAAGAGGATTATACCAATTGCTGCTCTAGTTTATGTTCCAAACTTAAGGGTTTATTTTGGGGAACTCTGTAAAGAAGAAAAAAATGGAAAAAAATCGGGGAGTGTGAACTAGTATCTTCTACTTCCTCCTTTCTAAAAAAATTCAGGTAAGTTTAAAATTTCCCCAAAACTACATTCTGTTAAGCGTTTGTCCAACAAGGACGCCCCGCCTTTGGGGTTACATCTAGTTATTGTTGATGATGTGTTAGCAGTTACCATATGAGATGA
>JAKSZP010003558.1:0-20234 GCA_022478985.1 Massospora cicadina | reverse complement strand
CAAGAAGTAAATTCAGCTTATCAATCCAAATGGCATGCTGGAAAAGTGCCAGACATGCCTCAAGGAGAAAGTGCAGGCAATAAACGTCTTCATCTCCTTGAAGCTGTGGTATGTTGCTCAAGTGCTGCCAATGAGCCCAAACTTAGAGAAGAAAATCATGCCAATGCTCCGAACTTTTCTGTGGTTCAAGGCAAAGGTGGCACCAATACCACTGGAAGCCCTGTTAAAACCAAAGAATGAAGGAGGCATGGGCCTCCTGGACTTTGAATCTCACACCTGGCGCATATGGGGGAAGTCATTTCTGAAGCTAACACAGATGCACATGCGCTGCCCAACCCTAGCATGGGGCGTGAACTGGGCAAGAACTCAAGGCCTCCAATAGCCAGTCTCCCCCTGATCAATAATATGTGAATGGATGGCAAACCACCCGCGGATAACCACCCAAAAAGGTGCCCCACACTTCTGGTGACTATGCAATCAGGCCATGCGCCAGGGCGGGTGGTCATTTGAGCAATTGGACTGAGAGGCCAACCAAATTCAGAGGGACATCAAAGCACGTAATTCTGCAATGATTTCCGCAATGAGCTGTGAGGAGTGTAACTGAATTGCTAACAAATACACAACCAAGTCAATCAGAATAAGGTACAAATTGATGCTGATAGAATATGGGGAACCGCTCCTAAAACCAGAGCGCAATCCGCCCACCCATCCACGAATCCTAAATGACTGGACTACCTAAGGCCATGACACCAACTACCCGATGATGGAGTTGATTTCTGGCCTAAACTCCCACTTGGTTATGGCCAAACAGCGTTTGGTAACCTGGCAGATCCTAAATCAGGCATTCAAATTGGGCAAACACAGCGGGCTAGACTACCAGCACAAAGAATGCACCATATGTGCCAAACCAGAAGCAGACATAGCACACCGTTATTATAAATGCACCGTGTTCAAAAAATACTGGTCCATGATGCGTTACATCCTATCAGGCGAACATTCGCCACAGGGTATACATCCATCACAAGACCTTTTCTTTATGAAAACCCTGAGAACGGCTCTGATCCAACTATGAGCCTTCATTTACCAGTATTGTGTATGGATAATTCACTGTGCGCTCATCATCAAGGTCTTGAGCAACGAGCGCCCCCATTGGAGAGGTTTGGTATTGAAGACCATTCAGATTATCTCCAATCAGCTTCACCAGATCTCAAAATTCTTGCGCATAATCCCCAGGTGTTATAAAGACATACATTTGGCTTTCCCCACTGGATCGCTCATTGCATGCAATGAAGCCACTAATCAACTGAGAATCAAATGGCCTGTAAGTCTGCTGATGCTAGAACCGTGGCTAGCAATAGTGATTGCTGATCAGCAATGGTCAGTGGTGCTATAACTCTAGTGGCCCTAACCCCGGTCCTTTTACCCTTGGAGAATCACCTGTATTCCGCCCTCCCCTCTTACTTTCCCTTAAATTCTATTTTAATAAAGTATGGAGTTTTTTTATAATCTAACATAATTGGCTCAGCTTTGAAATAAACTCAAAATTTATAAAGGTCAGTAGTTCAAATTCTAGCATGATCACTTATTTAATCACTTTCTATCAATTAAATTAAATCTATATAGATGTTTGTTCAGGTAAGCTGATCAAGGGACAGATATTACTGAAAATAGAATCATAAAAAATAGTTATATCTTTATAGCTGTTTATTTAATGTAAGTCGACTAGAGGAGAGATATTACTGAAAAGCGATTAACCTATATCTATATATAAACTTTCTTTCCACTTTTTATCACTTTTAAGCAAAATTTATATAAAAAAATTATACTACCGCAGCTGCCTGCCCACATCCCTTTTAATGATGTCCTCCAATTGCCACCTACTACCCCAGTGTGGTGCAGCAGCGCTCCATCACCTAACATTTTCTGCCCTGCAGAAAAACACATTTGGATGGGCTCAAATAGCCCATCAAACTCAGGGGAGGATACCCCAGTGGTAGAATATGGACCCTCTGCCATTGCCTCCCTGAGTTTAATTCCAGTACAGGAACTTTGGGTAGGAGACAACTATGACCGTGTTGGCATTGTGCACCAATGCCCTGAACCAAGATAGCGAATATCAAGGTGGTCCATGGAGTTCCTGGCCTATCATACATCATGCATGGAGGTTTTCTGGGTTTTCATCCTCCTTTCCCATTAATTTGGATCCCCTTCATCCTTATTGGTATGGTATTGTCCACAGGTCAGCCCACCTCAAATAAAGTTCAAATAGCCCATCAAACTCTTCCAGCCAATTTTTCCACCTACTAGACTTAGCACTCCACCTTGCATGCATCCACTCTTCTTGACCTCATCCTCTCACCTATCAGAAAAATATCTATAACTCTCCAATTCCCAGCTTGGTAATAAATGAAGCACTGGACTAAAGCAAGGGAATTTGCCATCAAAGTGAACATAAAAATAGCCTGGCAAAGTGAGCTGGAGCTAAGAAGACATAGGGAAAGAGTATTGAGCACTGTGAAGTAATAATAACTCAAGAAATTTTCAGAATTTGGCCATGGCCCAGAGGGCTGTTACTAACCGAGTTTGGTACAAGGTTAGTGTGCAATGGTGACCAGGTTCAAGAGAACCTGGTAGGAACAGCAGTGTATCTGAGGCTGTGATGATTTTAAATAAAACAAATCAGCTAACGCGTCACAAGATCTCCTCAAAGAGGTCTGCGCACAGGTGCACCCAAGTCAACATATATAAAAACATAAAACGACTATTGGGTTTATTATGAAAGATGACCAACGAGAAACCTTGGTCTCAAGAAAAGATACTTAAGCTAAATTGGGGGAATTTTGGAATGACGGAAGTGGTAATAAGCCTTGGTGCACCAATAGGTGCATGCTTTCATCTGAAAGGGTCACATACCTCAAAATCGACTTTACTCAAGTATTTGACTGAAGTTGAACCCAACTTAAGCTCACAATTTTGTAAATAGAATGTGTTTTGAACCCTATTCACCAATCAATCAAATCAAGCTGTCATCATTCAAAATAAAACTTGTTCATTTTAACATGTGTGCCAAAACAGGGGACTGGGATTTAGGCACCTCACTTGTACCAATCTGGGCATACCTAGCCTGTACCAGCGTTGATCCAAGGTGTGCTTGTGATCAGGAAGGGCCTTAAGTTTCACCTTCTGGACCTCCTGCCACCAAGCCTTGTCTCTGCTGTTTGTGCCCTCTATAAGGTCATGAAAACATGACATCACCTTTTCATGATCCAATACTTAATCTTGCCTTCATGGTGACTACGGGCGTCTATTTATCTATAATGACAAGATAATAACTCACTAGCCACCACTGCCTTTGCAGCAGCTGACTTTATTGATTTCCACCCTTTTAAGGCTATTTTGATATAGGCTTCCAGTTGGAGGAGGATACTGCCAAAACAGCTTTAACTCCCTTCAATTTTAAAACCACTCCAATCCCTACTACCCATATTTGCCTCCCTTCTGATACCACACTGGTGGTGTCATTCACAAATCTACCTTCCCACCTCCTACCCCAAATTGTGTATGAACACTTGATATTGGGGCTTTTGGCTTATGGCATTCAACCCAACCTTATCTTCACTGTTTACTCTGGTGCAGAGTACCTTGCTGCCCCTCATGCCACTGCCAGTATAATCCACACCACTCCACCATAGTCCAACAAATTCCCCCATGCTCACATTGCAGCAGCACCAGAGCATTACTTTTGGGCTCATGTTTATCATGTTTACCAGATCTATCCCCTATGTTTTAGGGTTGACCATTCTAAAAATTCTGCCCCATGCTGCTTCCTCTGATAATGTTTCTGAACCCTTGTCAGAAGCGTCTAAGTGGGATGCTTTGTTGCCCCCACCTACCCACCACACTAGCTTATGAGGCCAAAGTGGGAAATATGCCCCCACCAAAACTCCAGCTACACTCAACCACCCAAATTCAACATAACCAATCAGATTAAGGCTTGGATCACTGTTTGCCCCCAACCAACTCCCCATTTTCCTGCTTCTACCCATCATAATTCTTCCTCCCCTATTCAATTGAACCAAAATCCTTGGGCCCTATTAGATGAGGTTGATGAATCAGGTGAGCTTGTCACAAAGGAGATAGAAAAATCAGGTGAAGTAGCCCAAGATGGCTATGACTTGGATGAATTTATCAACTCAGATTTTGACAAACTTCTCCCACCCAGACGTTATGCCCCTAAACCCAATGTCATTGTAAGTCCAGGGGTGTGTCCCCTCTTTCTAGACTGGGTGGTGTTCCCATGCCCCACTAAGAAGGGTCCTAAGAGGGCAGCTATCCCTCTTTTCACGCAGGGTGACCTCGCCCATGTGGTAGATGAGCGTTGGGTAACAGCCATCCCTCTGAAGATTCCACCATCTGTCCCCACAATTTCTTCTTTTGGGTTAATATGGCAATTTGAAGAAAATTGTACATAAACTATCTAAAAACTAAACCCATGACAATGAAGCCTGATGGGCGTGCATTTTCAGGAAATGGAGTGTCAAGGGCCAAATCCCCAACCATACAATCCATGACATCAAGCCACTGAGAAATGACGTTGTCAATTCAAAACCAGCTTCAAAAACTTTGGGAACAAAGCTTAACGGGCTTGTACCTGCCAAAATGAATGTATTCAGTATTGAATCCTCAGCAGAACTCACCAATGGCATCATGTCATTGGAAAACGTTGTTGTCAATTCAGAATCTGCCTTTAAAACTTTGGAAACAAAGACCAGCGGTTTTATACCCTTAAGATTAATGTGCCTTATATTGGATCTTCAGCAAAACTTTCCAATGGCGTTGAGTCATCGTTGAATGTTGCCTCCATCTCAGAACCCTCCCCTCTCATATTGGGATTATTGTTCAATAAATCTCGCTTGCCTGAACAGATGCCAAAGTGACTGGGTGTGAGCAGGTTGTTTATCCTGAACCTGTTCCTGATCTCTTAGTACTGCCCCTATGTGGGGTGGCCCTGGGAAGTTTCCATTGCCCGTCAGGTGAGACGCCATCATACTAACCTTTAAAGAAGTGGTAAGGTTTGAAATTGGGCATTTGAGGCCAAATTGGCAGTGACTCGTCCCAATGCTGACTCTTTTGATAATGATTTTAATTAGATTTGTTTTCATTTCCCCCCTCACTCAAAGTTTACCAGGTTAGGTCGGATTTGGAGGGCCCCAATCATGAGCTATTTAAAGCTATTCCCTAAAACCAATTGTCTATTTAAGCAGTCATAACACACTGAGAAAATTGATGGTTAATTTTCTAATTTTAAAATTTAAAAAAAATATTATACAAAAAATATAATTTTTTTTTAATATGACAAAATTTAAACCTCTCATTCCAATTTCACTTTTCCCAGCACTTAAACTCACAGGCCCTGGGGCATTAACAGCCCAATTTGTTGCGGGGTTGTTTTTAAAACTACGACCTTTTGGCATTTGCTGGTGTATTTTCTCATTACCCAATTTAACGTCGTTCAGGTAGCAGCACCTCTGGCATTTGTGCTTGCCTTCTGGGTGCTTGAGCATCCAGACTGGCAGGCTGGTCAAAATTATATCAGCCGCCATCATGAAACACAATAGGAGCGCATATCTTATTCAATGACCAGCATGGTTTTGGGCAGCGAAATAAGTCATCTAGCATCTGGATCAGATGCTACAGGATAATAGAAAAACTGGGCATTGATTCTTACACAATTAAGGACTCAGTAAGTGGCCAGTTTATGAATTAATTTAATACTAAGTTTCTATAGGAATACAACCAGTAAGTGAAAAACCTGAAAGGCCTATACACTATCAGCGGAATAAAGAAGGGGCTGCTATTGACAATAGATAAGGTTCCCATGAATTGGTTAGCAGAGGCAGAGAATTAGGTGACATATTGGAGGAATAACATCTGGTTAAGAGGGGAAATGTTTTGAAATTAATAAGATGGTTTCCTCCCATTATGCTAAATACCAGGATTATATTAGTTTCTGTATTGCAGGCCAAGCGATTGCATGGGATTCTGCCAGATCTGGTTGCCTCAGAAAGCAGTTTGAATACAATAAGTATAAGCCAATTACCAGTTACTAGAAGCTGAGAATATTTGAAGGCAGGTTATATATATTGATTTTCTGATGGTTGTCAGCATATTGAATGCTGAAGGTTACTAATGAGAAATGCAGCGATATGGTTATGATTTCACAAATATTGCACCAAGCGAATTGTGAGGAAGTTTACCTGCTTGGTAGAGTCATAGGATTGACCACAGCAAAAGAGCGACAACAGTAGTGACAGATAATGGAGAAGGGATCACTTTATTTTAATAATCTACAGTGAACTTTGTAGCAAAGGATTTGATAGATAGTGTATTCCCTAGAGTTGACAGTACAAGGCTACTTTTAATAAGAACGTGTTCTCAGAAGCGTTTGGCTTCTATTTTTTATATCTTACCATTATTGTTAGAGGAACAACTTTCTTCATATCATACAACCATTGTAGCAGTGGGCTTAACCACTGTGCAATGATCTTCTAGATCTTATATAGTTCGCCAGAAAACTGACAAGGTGGTAGAGGCTTTGAAGGGCTGTTGTGATTACCATTCTTAGAGTTTTCATCAAAATGTCCCAAGTATCAAATTATATATTCTAGTGGTAGCTCTGTTGGATTTGCTTCAGAGTTTTGCCCAGTATGCCATGCCCAACTGTCTGATGAGCTTGCATAAAAATTAATTGGAGTTTGGAAAAGACTGTGTACAAGCTTTTTTAACCATAATTGGCAACTTTATAGAGTATGTGCCAGATTCTGGTGGTTGACTTGAAAATAAACTTTCAATACCATCAGATCAGGCCAATTACCTTTTTTTAACACTTGAGTTAACACCTAAATTCTCACCATAAAGCCTATTGCAATTATAATTCAGGCTAAATATCTCAATGTCAATTTAATCAAGTATTTTATCAAAGCGCTAAGGCCAAATATGCTCATATATAATGGCCAATTTATGCATCAAATCTTAGCAATTGGACCCGATTATTGGGACCACAATTAATTAACTTGTATATAAAATCGTTCAGGACTGACCTGAAGTTAACATCTAAAAATCCCAAGGACCATCAGACAAACAAAAATGTATTCAATTTTTCACTCTAGGGCGAAATTCATATGTTGATCCGCGTAATCAGCATGATAGCACTTGCACATGGACCGCCAGAAAGGGAGTACCTAGTACTATTGAGGAAGAGCCTGCTGACGTCCCGATTAGGGGTACATCATCTACTTCAATTGAGGCAAGAATTTTACAGAAGGTGTAATTCATCAGCAGTATGATGAAACTCAAATCAAGAGGATCCTAGAGCAATTTTGCATGCTTTTATCACAATTTTGTACCTGAAATCCTCCCGATTTTGAGAGTATTTTGCCACTAATAAACCTAAGAAAAGGTTTCAGCCATATCAGTTCAAGGTCTGAACTGAGGTGGTAAAATATCTGTTGAAAATTTTTGTACTCAAATGTGGCCAGGAGATGCCCTAAAGGTATAAATACTGGCGACTGCCCAAATGACTAAGCATCTAATAAATAGCTTTATAATAAAAGTTATATTTATTTCATCTCTTTCCTGGTTTTCTCATTAAATCCTTTCTTTAGAGAAAGTGCTGACAAGTTGGACATGCCTAATCCACAACTTGTATATCTACCTGCCTCAGAAGAAGTTCCCAAACACAAAGGGAAAATTATGCCCAAAATTGGCTAGAAGATTCAAGACGATTATAATAGGCCTAGTGTGTTTTTGAATTTCCCAAATACTGTAAACTACAGGCACTATCAAGGATCAATCTATGGAATTTCGTCCTAAATAAACGTTCAGGATAATAATAAACAAGTGAGTGATCCTCAGATTTTCACAACTGGTGCTCACTCAAAACTGGTTAAACTCTCCAAAATGGATTCACATAATCAATTTCTGCCAGATATGGCCATACAAGAAAGTGACAATGAGATGGAAACTAGCGACAAAGAAATCTCAAGTCATTTTAATAACAGCTGCCAAGGCTCTGAAGCAGGTACCTCCTACTCCCTGGATCTTATCACAGTAGGGGAGCTCATGCAGATACAACCAGCCCAATTGGTCTTACATCTTCAAGCGTAAAAGCTATGCTGGAAACCTTATATCAGGGCTTTAGGATTGGTACTTTACAAATTGATCCCTCCTTCAGCCTGTTCTACTACCTTGAGGATCAGGCACTCAAGATGGAGATATATGAAGTACTGCAACGCAACCATGGCATCTCTTGCCAGACGTTTCATAGACAGTCAAGAAACTAACAAATTCCAGGTTAAGTTTGTTCAACCCTTAATTGAGCATACCCAGCGAATCATTGCTAGACAAAATCTGGAAATCATGGAAATCTACCATGTGCAAGGGGAGGAACAATATTCCCGAAATGCTCTACTCAAAAAACTAAATTCCAGTTTTGCTGAAGTCTGAAAGTCAATTGTTGATAATATGGGACTTGCCAATGAAGCCTATGGGAGACTAAACACCCTTGAAGAGCTTCTAAACGAAGGAGTCCCAAAGATATCTGCAGAAGTTCTTACTCACCATGGGCTATCACAAGAATGGGTACAAACCCTGAATAACCGCTGTTAAAAACTGAAAACCCATTCAGATTACCTATTGTCTCAATCAAAACGACTTACCATAGATGCCACTTCAGGCCAAAGAAATCACCTGGAGTTAAATGTAAAAGTTGATGACTTTGAAGAGTATGTTCAGGCTGAGCTGGATACTATCAACAAAAACTTCAATGACCTTGTAGCAAAATCAGCTGTCCCAAATAGAGATTAAGAAGATGCCCAGATAAAAGAGGAATTTTCTAAACTTTGGACTGTGGTGTCGAGATTGCAGGCCAGAAATACTGAAATTACTCAGGAAAATTGGGAACTCAGAATGCAACTATCAACTGCAACTTTTTTGAGGAGACAGTATGGACAAAGTTATAGAAAGCATAACAACCAATCAAGCTTTATTAAAAGAAAAGTATGACAAACCTAAAAAAAAGTTGAATCTTTCAAAAAGCAAGGCTGCCAGTGCTCACCCAACTTCAACAAAAAAGAAATAGGAAAAAGCTCCGCTCACTTGGCCAAAAAACAACCTGGAAAAGTAACTAAGGGCCAAATTTAGGTGGCGGATCCTGTAGTTTGGAGAAATATCATGAAATCGAATCATTGGAAGTTGACACTGATGCAGAAATGGATATTTCAAGCATCTGTTCTATGCCTAGAGTCCTAAAATTAATCCCAACTCCAGATACTTCCCAACGGGAAAGAGGGCCAATTATGGGCAATGATACACCAAGACATTCAGGAAAAGGTACAACCTCTATTCCTGAAACAGGGTGAGATGACTTCAAACCACTGAATTTACCAAAGTTTGATAAGGATGGAAACGTTCAATATTTACTCAAGTTATTTGAAAAATCAATGAGAGGAGCATCAGACCATGCAAAAGGATCAGCACTGATTAACTCACTTGATGCCTATATCTGTGACCTTGTTATGACCTATTTGGGCAATGATTGGTCCTATATGGATGCCAAACTTGCAATAATGAAACAGTTTGGAGGGCCTGAGAAATTAGAAACCTGGTAAAGAGAGCTTCTTGGTATTGAATTACAACAGAATGATACTATTAAGGACTTTGCAGATAGATTCTTCCATGAGGCACAAGTTCTGCGTGGGTGCAATACAATAGATAAGTTTGACGCCAAGATTTCAATGGAGCATGTGATTATGATCTTCCATGAACTGCACAATTTCATACTGCCTGCATTCAATGAAATCTTGGAAATCCAAGAGCTTACCAATTACTTGAGAAGATGTTCCCGTAATTTCAATACTCCTAATCAGTCAAAGATCAGCAAAAAACCCGATTTTCAGGCCCAAAAAGCAATACTATGTCCAACCAGGGGAAAAATTTCCAAAAAACGAACCAAAAATTCGAGCAAAAACAGCAAAAAGGGCTGATTACATGCCACAACTTTGGTCAAAATGGGAATTTTGTAAGACAATGTTGCAGACGGTCCAAAAAAATCCTGGGGTCAACTTTGTTTTTTAATTTAACAGTGACGGTGAGGTGGGAAAAAAGTAGGCGGAGTAGAGGCGGAATGCTCTAACTCCACCGATTTTCAAACCATTCCAAGTGAACCTGATGAGCTCTTTAGGGCTGAAGATGTTGCTAAAGATGACTACCACCATATCATGGCTAATGATGTCATGATGGTCACTACTCGGGCCACAGCAAAAGTAACTAAACCCTTGATAATTACCAAAGAAGCCCAAGCAGAAGTATCAAAACTTACGCAAAGCAGATTATTGATCAGGTTTTAGACCTCCAACCCAGATGTTCAACCTACCTACCTAAGCTTGACAACGTTTAAGTAGCTATTACCATGAAGATCTTAGCAGATAACTTCCCAGATATTTGCTCAAGCCTGAAATCACACCTGAAATTAGGCATCAATCACAGCATTCATACAATAAATACCTCTGAAAACTACTCTAAATGTACTTATGTGACATAGCAGTAATCAAGGTGCGATTTCAGGCCATCATTGATAGTGGTGTTCCTATCAATATAGTCAGTACAAAGTTGGTTAAAGACTGAAAACTGCGTTTGATGTTGCTCACTGTCAAGAATATGGAACAGCTGGAGCGCATACAAATAAATCTCTGGGCACATACAGTACCCTACCACTCAGATTTGGATCCATTGTAATAACAGCACCTGCCATAGTGTTTTCAAATAAAAACTATGATATCCTAATTGAGATTGATTTCCTAAGAAGATACAGAGTTGTTACCAATCATAAGGACTATACTCTCACCATTCTTGGCCAGGCTATTCCACTTTACTATAGCCGTGATAAGGCAGTTGGGAAAAAGAAACCCATCCTATTCATAATTCTGGCCTACAAAGATGGAGTCGTCCTGATTGAGTATTCCAAAGCACGGTCAAAGATAAAACCACTACCCACACAGATTGATGAGTCAAATGGCATTCCACTTTGATCAAATCAGACCATCACTATACTATCCAGAGAACAAGTAATTATCCTGATAGGACTAAAAATTAATATCCCAGAAGGATTTTATAGTGAAGTATATCAACTATGGTTTAAATCTCAATTTAAACCAAACATTGCCCCTGGTATTATCATTCCAGGTCACGGAGAAATACATATCTTATGTGCAAACCTGCAAAATTGGCCCATCTCCATCAGGTGACATCAAACAATTGCTTTTCTGCATCTGTTCCCTATCACAGAAATTCACTCATTCCATGAGTTCAAAACTTTTGTCAAATTAGGGCTCCCCAATAAGGACCTACTCAGCATAAATAATGTTGTCCCTATGGCCAATTTAAGAAACCTGACCAACTCTGAGAAAGGTCAAGCTCAGGAGTTAATCTCTAAATATCAGAAATATTTGCACAAGACGATCTAAGCTTGGTTTGTGCTAATGGTGTCACACACAATATCAATAATGGATATTATAAACCTATTCAATTACGCCCAATTAGATGCTTAAAATCATTAGAAGAAGCAGTATCCAAGGAGATTAAATAACTACTTGATCGAGGCATGTTAGTCCCTCCAAAAAGTCCATGGGCAGCACCAATTTTTATAGTGAAGAAAAGGATGGAAGCAACTGAGTAGTCATTGATTATTGGAAGTTAAACAACATCACAAAGAAGGATTTATTCCCACTGCCACAAATCGATGATGCCTTTGATAGGCAGGGGACGCAAAGTTCTTCTTAGCAATGGACCTTATCAATGTATATTAGCAAATAGATCTTCCTGAAGAGGAGAGTGAGAAATGTGCAATTATAACTAAGAGGGATTATTCCAGCTGATGAGAATGCCTCAAGGGCTCTGCAATGCCCTGGCTACATTCCAACAGGCAATGGACACAATCCTGGGAGATTTTAAATTGTCATGTGTACTAGTGTACCTCGATGATATCAACGTTTTCAGCCGCACTTTTTGATGACCACCTGGAACACTTAGAGGAGATCTTCAGAAGGATAGCTACTGCAAACCTAAAAATCAAACCCAGAAAATGTCAGTTTTTCAAAGACCAACTGGAATACCTCAGATTTGGGATTGATAAAGTGGGTCTTTGGCCCCAACCCTCTAAGCTGGATGCTAATTCCGAAATGAAACGGCCTAATTCCAAGTGCGATATCCAAGTATTCCTAGGCATTATCAGGTACTATCACCAATTTATTGCCAACTTCGCACAACTTGGAGAGCCGCTTTTCTATCTGCTTAAAGATAAGGTCCCGTTTTACTGGAATCCAGCTTGCCAGGATGCATTTGACCAACTCCAATTGATTCTATTAAGCGCGCCTGTTCTTTGATACCCAGACTTTGATCACGAATTTTTCATCCAAACTGATGAATCCTGAATAGCAGTGGTGGCCGTGCTATCCCAAATTGGAGAAGACGGTGAAGAACACCCAGTTTACTTTGCTATTTGGACCTTAAACGTTCATGAAAGGAACTACATGGTGACAGAACAGGAATGCTTAGCTTTCATATATGCTTGCAAGCAATTCTGGGTATACCTTCATGGCACTCATTTCAAAGTTGTTACCATCTATGCTTCCTTAAGATGGTTAAACAACTTTAGAGAACCTGAGGGCCAATTAGCCCGCTGGGCATTAAGGCTTCAAGATTATGACTACACCATTGAGAATTGAGCTGGGCAAAACACCAAAATGCTGACTGTCTATCCCGACTACCCACCATTGCAACACTTAGTTGGGCTGCCAATGAGTTGTTTATAAAAATGATCAGTGGAGAGTATCAAGATGAGCCCAAATCCATCCAAAAAATATTATTGAATCTATGAAAAAATACAAACATCAAAAACGGGATGCTTTACAAGATTGTCAAGGACAAAAAGTATATTTTCCCAAGACCATCGGCCTGAATAGAATTAATAATGGCAGCACATAAGGCCATAGGGCATGGCGGATTCAAGAAAATTAAAGAGCATCTGAAGCAACTCTACTACTAGGAACCAATGCATTTTGACATCCAAGAAACACTAGAATGCTGTGCAGAGTGCCAAGGTAAAAACCGTTCTGGAAAAGCACATCTTACCAGCTTGTTCAGCCCAACTTTGCCTGGTACACTGTATCTATCAATGTTGTTGGCCCAAATACAACAAGCAATATGAAGGCCAAGTACATAATTGTAGACATCAATCACTTGACCAAATGGGTCAAGGCCAAGGCCATTCAGGAAGCTGAAGCAACCCTCGCCAAGTTAGTCCTTGAAAACATCATCCACAAACATGGATGTCCTCAGGTTATTTTGACTGATAATGGAACCAACTTTACTGCCAATGTTCTTGCCAAGCTCAACCAACTAATGGGAGTATGAGGTGTGCTTTCTGCCCCCTATCACCCAAAAACTAATGGGACTGTTGAGTGCACAAACGGGACATTGGTGAACATTATCCGGAAATTAACCTCAACCAGACCATCAAAAATTGAGTAATTATCTAAGTTTGGCAGTTTTCGCTACAATATCTCCTACCATTCATCAACCAGGATGTCTCTGTTTTAAGTATTATATGATAGACACCCAGCCCTACCAATGCTGCTATATTTGTCCCTAGAGGATCCTGGTGAAAACAATTACCCTCAGTACGTTTAGAAGCTTGTGGATGCTTTAATCAAACCACAAGCTCAAGCCTTTAACAAAAGTTTTTCAGAGAAAAAGGCCTGACATCAAAAGGATTTAGAGAATCACTGCACATTGGGTGAATTCAAAGTTAATGACGAAGTTCTATTTTGCAACACCCACAGATTGGGCCAATTGCAAAAGTTAGATAACATCTGGGTTGGGTCATTAAAAGTGATTAAGAAAACGTCTAAGTTCATATACACAATCAAGGATATTAGGACTGGCCATATATACAACCGAGTCCATGCAAAATTCCTAAGAAGGTTTAATAAGCAGGCCAATTAAAAAAAAAAAAAAAAGTTTAAAAAAAACACAAAAACACAAAAACAAAAACAAAAAATATTTATATAATAGTTTTTATTCTAATTAATACTTTAGTTTGCACTTGAGGTAGGGGAGAGGATCCAACTTCAGACTTGACAGGCATTTGGGCCAAAATCAACATTAAGAAGATCATACTTTAGACTCATTGGGCGTTTGGGCTAAAGTTACCAAATAGGAACCCAACTTCATGGTCATCAGGCATTTGGTCCGATGATAACAAAACAACATAGGCTAATTGGGAATTTTAGGGCTTATGTTTAAGTCAAGAGGGGGGAAATGTCAGATTCTGGTGGTTGACTTGAAAATAAACTTTTAACAACCATCAGATCAGGCCAATTACCTTTTTTAACACTTGAGTTAACACCTAAATTCTCACCTCAAAGCCTATTGCAATTATAATTCAGGCTAAGTATCTCAATGTCAATTTAATCAAGTATTTTATCAAAGCTCTAAGGCCAAATATGCTCATATATTATGGCCAATTTCCTATGCATCAAATCTTGGCAATTGGTCCTGATTATTGGGACCACAATCAACTAACTTGTATATAAAATCGTTTGGGACTGACCCAAAGTTAACATCTAAAAATCCCATGGACCATCAGACGAATGAAAAGCGTGATCAATTTTCCACCCTAGGGTGCAATTCATATGTTAATCCGCGTAACTGGCATGATAGCACTTGCACGTGGACTACCCAAAAGGAAGTGCCTAGTGCTATCAAGGAAAAACCTGCCAATGTCCCAATTAGGGGTATATCATCTACTTCAATCGAGGCAAGAGTTTCACAGAAGGTGTAATTTATCAGAAGTATGATGAAACTCAAATCAAGAAGATCCTAGGACAATTTTTCATGCTTTTATCGCAATTTTTGTACCTGAAATCCTCCCAATTTTGAGAGTATTTTGCCACCAATAAACCTAAGAAAAGGTTTCAGCAATATCAGTTCAAGGGCTGAATTAAAGTGGTAAAATATCTGCTGAAATTTTGTACTCAAATATGGCCAGAAGATGCCCTAGAGGTATAAATACTGGCGCCTGCCCAAATGACTAAGCATCTAAAAATAGCTTATAATAAAAGTTATATTTATTGCATCTCTTTCCTGGTTTTCTCATTAAATCCTTTCTTTGGAGAAAGTGTTGACAAGCTGGACGCGCCTAATTCACAGCTTGTATATCTACCTGCCTCAGAAGAAGTTCCCAAACATGCTGGGAAGATTATGCCCAAAATCAGCTGGAATAGTCAGGGGCGATTATGATAGGCCTAGTGAGTTTTTGAACGGTCTGAATACCATAAAATACAGGCACTATCAAGGATCAAACTATGAAACTTCATCCCAAATAAATGTGCAGGATAATAATAAACAAGAGAGTGATCCTTGGATTTTCACAGTATGTTATCTTGAATCTATATGTTATATTATACTTGGTTAAGGTGGTCTTATAGCAGAGTGCTAATCATCATACTTGAGGACCTTCATTTTGTTAATCAGTTGGTCTACATAAGGATACAATGCCAAAACAATGTGAAAATTTGAATTTCCATCAGCATATTTAAAAACCTTGTTGTCTCTACAGGCAAACAAGAAACTTAAAATGATGATTATATAAATAAGATATAGACTGCTAGGTGTATGATGAAAACTAGCTCAGTTGAGTACTTAAACTTAAGTGACTCCAACCTCATTCTGATAAATACTGAGGTTTAAGTTATTTTAACCTCACTTGTGGTAAATCCAGACAAATAAGTAATTTTGACCTCACTTGAGAAATTGACACTTAGAAAAGGTGAGCAACTTAGAAACAAAATTAATCCTGAAGTAAACAGAACAAACAGTTGATAATTTATATTAATTCATGATTCTAAGGTGAAGATTATCATTGAGATTAAAATGATATAGGGTGAGAGTATTTATAAAACATTTGAGATATCAAATGTGGCAATCATAATTATCTTGGCTCACCTAGCCAGCAAAAGTATGTATTAGTTCAAAATCAAGAATAACCCCAGCAGATTTCATATAAAATAGTTAGATTAGCTTTATTCTAATCAGCTATCAAATAGGCCCTTACATACAATAAATTCACCATAAGTAAGTGCCCAGATAAAGAGCCAACTTACTGAATACCACGTTGTCATCAGCAGTACCCAAATAAATTATATAAATAAAAGACATAAAATTTTAATACCTTGTAAGTTACAATTCAATCATTTAATTAGTTATCACCAACAATAGTTTGTAAATAAACAATTGTTTCAAAGCTTAAACATTAAGATATATTATACATAAACCAATTAATCAAAATCAATTGAAAATTAATTAAAAATTAAATGTATACTGTGGTCATATAAAATTACCACATCATATAAATGTGTTGATCCCAATTGGTGTATTTCTTAAAAGTTGTAATCCTAGAGCTTCAATGCCCATCTGTATAACCGTCTTTTGAGATCCTTAATGTTGCACAGCCACCACAAGGAGGTGTTGTTGGTGATGACTTGGAACTTAATATTATGAAGATAAACGCGGAATTTTTTTGCAATAAAAAGTAATGGCTATTTATTCACATTTCGTTACAGTATAGTTTCTCTCCCCCTTAGTGAGGGCGCGGCTGCAAAAAGCTATGGATATCCTCCCTATGCTCATCACATTAGGATAGCACCGCTTCAATGGTCTTCAAGGAAATGCCAGATAAAACAATAAATAACTGATCAAAATTGGGTATTGTAGCACTATCCCTAGTCAGAGCAGCCTTTAGCTTGTTGAAGACGTCCTCTCATTAAAAGACCATTAAAATCCACTTTACTTCTATTAAGTGGAATAAGGTCTCAGACAATTGTGCCAACCTTATATATATCATCTGTATCCTACTATTCCTAAGAACATCTGAACGTCCATTTTTTCTCAGGTGTGGGAATCCAGCTAGTTGTTTGCTTGCTGGTGCTGATCGCCTCTGGATTCTACAACTGAATGGTTTAAATTAAGGTTAAAAACACTAATAAAACAAAAAGCTGGGGTTATATACTTTTTAGTGTAGGCACAGTAAAAGGAAACTAACCCTCTCAATATCTGACCATTCAGTATTTAAACTATATCAAGGGTCAAAGGGATTGAATGATTATTTGGAATAGCTTAGTATGGTCTGAATTAGGAAATATGTAAATTTGGCCCATCAAACTCAGAAAACTCGCTTCAATTTGGCTGAACAATGGATGGGGACTTAATTTTTGGCAAGACGTACCCGTGGGGTAACAATTTTTAAAATTTCAGCCAATTCCCATTAATGAAAATTATTGCACCTTAAGGGACCCCCGCCAAGCCTATAAAAGGGGTTGGTCCTCCCATAGGTGTTTGCTTTTCACTAGTCTTGACCTGGGGAGAAAACTCCAATGGACTCCCCAGAATCCCTGCATGGTCAGGGCAATTTGACTTCCTGACTTCGTGCTATTTGCCCATATATTATTTGTAAAAGTGTTACCCTGATTCAAGGGGTTCCACCAAGAATCAAACAGGGTCTTTTGGCCAATACTATTAATATTTTTATTCAAACAACTCTCATCCCCATCTCAAATTTTTAAGTGTCTGACATTTCCCCCTTTCTGCCTAATTTAACCCAAAACATTCTTTTCTTGAAGCTGAAAGGGAAAATGTCTGACATCACCCCCTTAAAAATGTTAGGGGAGAGTAGGACCTTAGGAAGAAGCTTTATACCCAATTGATGGTAATCCCTGCAGCAAAGGATTTTATAGGGTACTCATTTCCTCTCTTGTAGGTGATACTGAAAGGACCCTCCCAAATTGATCCAAGCTTGCCACTTCTAGGGGTAATGCAGGTATGGTAGTATATGACTGTTGGGATTTTTGCCCATATTCCCAGCCTGCTAGATTACCTGGTATCGCTAGGGGAAAAATAACCTAAGGTGAAGTGAATTGGAAATCGGTTGACCCAAATTTTGGAGGAACTACGTTCAGGGGTGTGAATGGTTGACTGGATATAAATCTTTAGTAAATTATAAATCAAAAATATCCTAAGTATATCTGAACTTGGGATTTGTGGCCTAGCGATTCCACTTAATAATATTTGACTATGATAAACATGGGCACAGGGGCTTTGTTGGTTTAGTCAGATTTATAATAATAGTCAACTAAATAACCTGGACATGTGGGCTTTGTTGGTCTATGTCAAAATTAGTTTTTAATGTTGATTGAGTTTTTGATTGAATTAATTATTAATTAGTGGTATGAATCACCTTGGTATGTGCTGCCAATTGCTTGAGATGAGTATCAGTTCAGCTATTTACAGATGCATTAGAAATGTTGTCTTGCATATATTTCCAAGTTTGAGACTGACTCTGAGATGATTGGGATGTTTTGAGTTGAATGGATTGTAGATCCTCAAATAAACTCGTTACTTTCTCTGGCCAAGTGTCATTGAAATTGAGGTGTCATGGGTAAGATGTGGTGAACATTAAACCCTATAAGTTATCCCAAGTTATTACTAATATAAAACAATTATTCCTACAGTTCTATAAATTAATTTATAAGCTTTCATATTAATACTTTACGTTGTGTTGCGTCAAGGATTTACTTAGGATCAGGAAGATCAGGGCAGCATGCCATCGTCTAAGTAATGACAGGATAATACAACTTCCAGTAGAATTACTAAGGAGTTATATCTTAATTATAGTCACCGTCTGGTCTGTTGTCTTCATACAATAGTCATTCAAAACTCCGTCTTACCTTGCAAGAAGAACCAGTCACTCTCAATATACCAAAAATTCAAAAAGGGGATTTTAGGATATTTGTCTGGTTGTATCTGTCAGAAATCAATCTGGATGAATACCTAATATCTCATTGGGCGGAGCGGCCAACGAAATAAGGGCATCTGTTAGTAATTAACTATCAGGTGTACTGATTGGGATCAGTTGGGTTTCATCGCCGACTGATTGGATTTGTTTAATGAGTTTTGAGGCGAGTGATGCCACCTTCAACTAGCAAATTGATTGGTTAGTGAAGTGACCTGCCATAATGGGTAAAAAGTCACATTATTAAGCAGGTCGCTAGCCAATTATGGATGATTTTCTTAGATCAGGAGGAAAATGTTAAGGATACACTTCCAACTCTTTCCATTTGAGGTCTCAAGTATGTCCAATGTCGGAATCCTAGTCAGGATGGGGAAGACCATTGCTGCCGAGATGAGGAAGGGTGATTCAATGGCAACAGCTGCCGTTTCATTGAAGAGGTGTCAACTGAGGGTTAGACAGCTGAATCCCCTATAAATTCCCTAGAATTCACTATAATAAAAAACACACAAAAACACACATTGACACACATTTTTTAGACGGATAAGAATTAATAAAGAACACTATTAGTTTAACTGTAGAACAGTAATAGTTAGATTATCAGCATCTAGCGTGAAGATTCCATCTCAAAATATTATTGCAGAAGGCAATAATTGGTAGACTCTCAGAGAAGAGTAGAGGTCCAAGCGGGGATCTAGAGATGAAGGGAACCACAGCTAAGGGATTGCTGCCGACTGTGTGTTGGGATGAAGGAGACTGTCATCATAGGATCTTAACAAAGATTGAGTGGACAGGATTATAGGGAACGAATCCCAAGAGTGTGATATCCAGTATTAATTGGATATAAGCTGAAGCTTTGGGCCTGAAGATAATTCTAACTCAACTATGGATAATAGTTATCATACTATTATCAGATTATATATATTCTTACAACGCGAGGTGCACGAGGAAACTGAAACTGTGCATTAGAAATATTACTAGGGTGACCTCCAATAATCAACTCCAAAGAGTAAAATTTTTCAAGTTGGTGCTCACTACAGGGGTAGTTGAGTAGAAGAATTTATCAATAATGTCGCATAAAGAAGAGATGCGTAGGTTGTGGACTGAGATTGCCACAGTGAACCAGGACGCCTTAAACTCAGTGGACCACCGGAAGTTTGTGGCCTTGGAAGAATGACTAACCAAGGTGGAATAAAGAGTTGATAACATAGCCAACTTTGGGAACAAGTTACTTGGCAAAGTGAACTCATTAAAGAAGAAAGAAGGAGACCTTGTCCAAGAGGTCCTATTTCTGAAAACGGAACATGAAGCAGATCGCGTTCATTTGAGAAAT
>JAKSZP010003557.1:0-20294 GCA_022478985.1 Massospora cicadina | reverse complement strand
AGAGTGGGCTGAGGGGTCCCCTTGTCGCAAGCCCCTTTGAGGGCGACTACTTCCGTTAGGAAGCCAGGGCCACGCACTGCCATTGTTGCAGATTCCGTGAGCAGCATTACCCAGTTGATGAAGTGAGGGGGTAGGCGAAATTGATGGAGGCAGGCCCTGAGGTATTCCCAGTTTACTCTATCATAGGCCTTTTGTTGGTCCAAGAATACAAGTGCCCCAGAGGCTGTGGACTGACATACATTAGCCACAGAGTGCATGTTATCCCAAATCAACCTTCTGGGGATGAAACTGAATTGTTCTGGGGAGATGGTGGCAGATGCTACGGTCCCTAAACGGTTAGCCATGATTTTTGTTAAAATTTTGATGTCTGTGTTTGTTAGAGAAATGGGGCGCCAGTTGGCTAAGTCAAGCTTATCCCCTTTCTTGAAGAGTGTGACAGTGAAGGACTCATGTCCTCTTGGTAGGAGGCGCGTTTCCAACAGGCTTTGGTTGAGTGAGGCTAGCAGCATTGGGGATATATATTTGAAATATTTTTTTAGAACTAATATGGAATGCCATATGGGCCTGGGCATTTTCAGTTTGGTGCACTGCGAATGGCTGTTCATAATTTGTTCAGAGTAATCAAATTCATTATTTCTGGGTATCGGAAAAATGAGCAGATGTGGGCTCGGTTGAGAAATTCCACCACTTCAGCCAGCTGAATTGGGTTGGATTGGTACAACTCGGAGTAATACTGTTGCATTTTGATTGCCACTTCAGCCGGTGTATCCACAATGGAATTATCCAATCTTTGCACCTGTGCACAGGCCACGCTCTGGCGCGGTACAAAATTTTTTTTAAAGAAATGTGCGGTGCACTTGTCACCTTTTGTGATGTGTGGCCCTGTACTGAACACAAACCTGATGTTTGTGTTGTCTTTCGAGTGCGTTGAGGTGGGCAGCTGCCTCTGCCCACTTCCGTCCCCATGCAGAGCTGTATCCTGTAACTGGGATGTTGGACTCCACGTGTTCCACTTCTGCCAGAGCGCATGAGATAACCGCTGATGTGGCTCGTGAGCGTCTGGAGGAGAGATGGCGAGAGTGGCGGATGGTGTCATCTTTGAAAGTTGCCCATGTGGAAATGGGGTCTGCGCAAAATGGTGCAACAAACTTTTTTGGCTAAGTTGCCTCTTCTACCCACGTGGAAAATCCTGGCAACCTGAGCTTGGGGGGCGGATTTTGTACCAATGTGGGGCCTTGCAGCTGTGACAAGTAGGTGGTAGGTGGTAGGTTAGCAAGACCAGTCGATGATCAGAGAATTTCAATAAAGTTGTCTTGAAGTAAGAGATGTGGGGTTGGAATTTCGCCGGCGTTAGAATAAGGTCAATGCGGGTCATGGACCTTAATTGGCCGTTGTGGATGTGGGGACGCATCATGTTTTTGAGCAGCAGGGCATGTCGCAGCAGCACATCCATTAACCTGAGGGTGGCCTTTAGAACGCGTAGTTCTACGTGACCCTGGGGGGCATGGGAGGAAGACCACTGGTCCATTGCATGGGAGGAAGACCACTGGTCCATTGGTGTGTTTAGCCAACAGTTCATGTCACTGACAAGAAAGGAGTCTGGGGGTAGCGGGAGGGATTTAACTGATGAGAAAAATTCCTGACGCTCGTGTGCACCATTTGGGGCATAGATGTTGATGATTGCATGTGCTACGTTGGCCCATGAGAAGGTGACAACAAGCACTCAGCCAATTAGTAATGTTTCTGAGGATATGAATTTGAAAAAATTAATTTTTCTAAATTAGCACCCCACAGTCTATTGACCAAAAGGATAGGGATGGGAGGAGCATTGTTTTCCAAGCTTCCTCGGAACCTCATGGACAGTGGGACTCCTGGATGGCCAGGATATCCATGGGTAAATTGTGTTGTAAAAAACTCAATTTCCTAGCTCAGGATGGGGAGGCCTTGAGTCCAGCTATACACAACATCCCTAGAGTGAAGGTTTCCCCCTTCACACCTTAGGTGTGAGGGGGTGGGCACCCGGGCCCACCATCCTCTTCTAGATCCCTGCGGGCCTTCACAGCAGCATGGGTGTTAGTAGCAACACTATCAGAGTTATGTTGATTTTTGTGGAAAGAGTTGCGTTGGCTTTAGCCTTTGCTTTTTGTTTTCCCGACGTCGGACGAATTTTTTACGAGCAGGTGAGTTTGGTGCACCGTTGAGTGGGTCAAAATTTTTTTTTCAGTTGGGATGGGTCCCAAGTCAGTTTCAACCGGAGCTTGGGTGCAATGATTGGGTGAGATCGAATCTCCCATCAGATCCTCAGATTGAGTAGCCCGCTTGGCATGGGCTTCCCAATCTGATTGGTTGATGGATTTCCAAGTTGCTTCTGCCGTGAAGGTCTCCATGTCCTCCTGGCGTTGTGAGTGTGGGATAGCGGCGGTGGCTTTGGCCACTTCCTTGGCCATGGCCCTACGGGCCTGCTTGGCCTTCTTCCGCTCTTGTGGGGAGATAGGCTTTACCTGTAGGTAGCAGCCTTGTGCTCCCCACAGGAAGGCCTCCTTTGTGCTTGCGGTTGGTTTTTAGTCCACTCTCCGCTGGCCATGGCTGCCTAAGGGTGCTTTTGGAATGTGACGCCCTCCTTGATGGGGCATGCGTGTGCCTTATGGCCAAATGCATCACAGTGGGTGAAAATGGGGGGCGCGCTGTCCACGGTCACCCAGAATGGGTGGGTGGTATGCCTTGCGATATCAATAAAAGTGGAGTGTGGGATCTGGGTTAGGTCCTTCGCGATCTCCCCAGTTGGGGTCAGAACTGTGATGGCTTTACCAGTGCACAGGTGTGGCATCAGCGTGAAGCGTTGCATTTTGAAAGATTGTATTTTGCCATATATATGGCGAGACCATCTTTCAGGTGTTGTTCCAAATTGTCACGTTTTACCATAGTAGGCAAAAAGTTAAACGTGAGGAAAATTTGGTTTGATTTTGTTTATCTGGTGCGTTTAGTTTTGATGACCTGTTGCCCTTGGGGAGGTCAACCACTACGCGCACCGCTGCAGCCTCATCTGCTGCCATTTGCTTTTGAAACCTAGGTCCAGCCAACTGCATGACATGGAGTGAGGTGCAATGTACACCGCGGTCAGGAAAATTTGTGTACATCTTCACAAAATTTTTCCCATAAGGCCGTTTTTTGGATGTCCAGAAACATGCAGACTCCAAATTCCACCGTGAAAGTGGTTGGGAGTGTGGCATGTTGATGTACTGGTTGCATCGTGCTTGCCATGTGAGTATCTCCGGGGAAATAGTGACCACTGGTTTCTTAGTATTTTTGTCAATTACGCCAGATTCTCTGGGGCGTTTTTGAACGTTTGAGGCCGCGGGCCTTCCACCTGCTCCTCTTACCTTTGCTTGCCCAACTGCTCCCTGACATGGGCGCAGACTAATCTCCTCTGTGAGATTATCAAACTAGATTCAGCCTTGAATTGAATAGGTTGCAATAGTGATTGCAACGAGAAAGAAAAGTAAGGGAGCTTAATTCTCAACAGATAAAAATAGGATTTTGGGGGAAGTTATTTTTATTGGAAAATTAAAGGAAGGAGAATTGACCTACAATTTTCTCAGTGCAATGCACCTGATTGAATAGTCATTAATTTTGAGGGAAAACATGCTGGGAATGGGTTCCACAAGTTTGACCTAAGTGGCAAAATATTCAGGAAATGGGCGGGTTAGTTCCCTGGGAACTGACATCATAAAATTTGGTGGTGGGCTGAGTTGTGGTCAGTTCAACCTAAGCGGTGAACTATTTGGGAATGGGCAGGTTAGTTCCCTGGGGACTGACATCGCAAAATTTGGTAGCGGGATGAGTTGCGGTCAGTGGCATTGCATCAAGCGCAATGCCCAATTTGCCAGCAGGAAGCTTTGAAACCTCGTTGATGGTGTCCGATGCTATTACCTGCCCATTGGGGGTGATGCCTGATATATTTGGGATGGGGGGGATTTTTTTTTGAGTCATATAAACCAAATTGCAACCGTCAGGCATCTGGCTGATAGCTTGGTCTTCATACCTTTTTGACCATTTGAAATCTGAGTATCAGGCTGATTGCCACTCAAATTAGTTGCAATTGATTCCATTTTGGTGATCTCAGCGCAGATTTCACTGATTCCTCATAACAGTTCTGCTGAGGAGAGTGTGGGTACTGGAAGTGGGATCTGAAGCGGAAGGGCTATTACCCAGCGCTCATCTACCACATGTGCAAGATCGCCCTGAGTAACAAGGGGTGGCCATCCTCTTGGTACCTTTTGCTCAGGAATGAAAAAGATGGCCCAATCGATGCCCAGAGGATGTTCACTGGGATCACACTCAAGAGGCTTGGAAATTTTATAAAAACTGCATTTTAGCTTCCTTTTCTCAGTACTACAACCCTGCTAATGAATACTGAGGTGTGAGCCACCCAGAGTATGTTATTTAGATGAGCTTCATTCATTTTTGGATAAATCAACTGTTTGAACTAATTCTGTTGTCCACCCAGAATATTATATATATTCAAAGTAAAAATTTATTACCTTTGATGTATTAAAAGAAACTCACTTTCTGCTTGATATAACTTTCCAAGTACAATATTATGGAAAAAAGCAACCCTTGATTGCCTGCCATATTTTTGCTCTGATGTCTTCAGATTCCCCGCCAGCTGCCCCAGTGTGGGGCAGCGGCAAAACTCCTCCCACCATTTTCTGTCTGACAGGAAAATGCGCTTGGACAGGCTCACCAAGTCATACCAAACCCTGAGATGATTCGTTCCTCCCAAGGATCTTGATGCCCAACTTGCTGTACCAAAGTGGTGCCTCATTGCCCCCTGGTGCTCCCCCGGAGCAACATGCATTTTGGCCTTAAAGTCAATTATGGAAAACTTTTCCCTTATCATGACTGTTGAGTAATTGACTGGACCTAATCGTCAGATATTCAATCATATCAAATATCAGCTTTTTGGTTCAGATGTATTCTAAGTACATCTGAACTTGGAAATTGCGGCCTAGAGATTTCACTTAATTATATGCAACTATGATGACACGGGCTCAAGGGTTTTGTTGTTTAGGTTGGACTTAGATTAAGTTTTGACTAATGACTCGGGCATGTGGGCTTTGTTGCTCTATGTCAAAATTAGTTTGTAATGTCAGTCAAGTTTTTAATCAAATTAATTACTAATTAGTGATATGAATTGCCTGGCATGTGCTGCCAATTGTATGTTTGAGTCAAAGTATATGTAGATGTTCTTACAAACTTTTTACATGGTTAAGTGCCACTGAAATTAAGTCGTCATGGGTAAGATGTGGTGAACATTGAACCCTATAAATAACCCTTAAGTTGACATTAATAAAATATATTCAACTACTGGACTTGTTTATAGTTTAATTTATAAACTTTTTTGAGTTTAGTACT
The DNA here is from genome assembly GCA_022478985.1 of Massospora cicadina. Lineage (NCBI taxonomy): Eukaryota > Fungi > Entomophthoromycota > Entomophthoromycetes > Entomophthorales > Entomophthoraceae > Massospora > Massospora cicadina. The sequence goes on along the minus strand of JAKSZP010003557.1, from coordinate 14,879 downwards.
TTCATTTTGTATAGTTGATTTTCACATGGGATCAGTAAGATCAGGGTGGCGTGCCATCATCCAAGTGAAATGACAGGGTATACTATTGAAGTACTACCAAGAAGCTATAATTTAAATTCTTCCTACCATCCTGTCTGTTGTCCTCACACAATAGACGCCCAAAACCTTTACCTACGGTTAAAGAAGAATCAGCCAACAGAATATAGCCCAAAATTTAACAACGACCAAGCCATTATTGAAATGTCTCAGGTGGTGATGCATCCCACCAGTTTTATTGACTTCCACCCCTATAAGAGGTATTTTGATCTTATCTTCACTTGTAAAGCTGACACCACAACTGTGGCAACTGTGCCTCTGGTTTTTGGGGTACCCCTCACCCCATAATTTTGACCAAGCTTCCAGCGGATACCACTTTGATGGTTAAGTTCGCTGGTTTGCCCACCCACATTCCCCATGAGGTGCTTCAACAGGAGATGATAGAAGGTTTGGCAGCCTATGGTCCAACCCCATCTTACAATTTGTGGTCCCAAATGGGGCCACACGCCTCACTGGGCCTCAGGCATATGCCCTGATCAGCCCTGAATAAAAAAATTGCTTACTAATTCCCCCTTGTGCTGTCATCCCCTCTGCCCCAGACTATCCATTCTGGGCTCATGATGATGGTGGGTGGACAATCTGTCCATTCTGTTTTGAGTTGGACCACTTGAAAAGTAAGTGCCCATCCTTAGCAGCTTCTGATGGCTCTGATTTTTTATCTGCCAGCTTCCAATACACTGCTCACCCCACGCCAACTTTGGTATGGGGTACAATCCTACCTCCCCCTCCCCCAAAGCCTGTTGCTGCAGCTCACCAGCAGCTACTAATCAGCCTCCTCCTCGCCACAGTGCCACAAACGCTCCCTATAATCAAGCACAGGATTGGATCTCAGATTGCTCACATGTATCCTCCAATGAACCAACTAAACCTCAGGAATATGTTGATTCCCCAATTCAAGTTAACCAAAATCCTTGGGTTCTATTGGCTGAAATTAAAGAGTCCCAGAATAATATTGAAGACTGCACTATCCAAATCGAGAAGTTTGTGTTTACTGACCATGACGCTATGCTACCACCTCACTTATATGCCCCCAGAAAAACGTTAAAACGTTCTGCATTGACCACCAGCTGGCTGTTGAAGCAATGGATAAGCCAGATTGTTGTCCTCTCCACAAAGCTGCTGCCAAATTAGTGGAAATGCTCGCAGGAGGAATCCCTCCTCCCATTATCCCCTCCACCGCCAATATGCTCCAAAAGAAGATGGTGACTGAATCTCACAAAGCTGCCAATGACGCCATCCAGCATGTGGCAGTGTTAGTGCAAAATAAAAAATCCAATATTACCCACACCAATATCTCCTAATTTGTAAAGCTCCCCAATGCATGCATTAAGGCTGAAGCAGCTTTGACCAGTTATGTTGGATTTCTCATATTCAAATGCTGTCTTCCTGTCACCCAATCATCAGAAATTTATCTCCACATCCCACTGATGCCCCAACGCCCCTGCTCTCTGCCTAGCCCATGCCCTGCTTTGGGGTGAATCAGAGGCCGAGGATGAGCCCCCTGAGCCCCCTCCCTTCCGCCATGATGGGATAAGTAGTTCCTGCTGACCCACCTGGTTGGATGTGTTCACATTTTCTGGGTCATCTGTTCATTTTGGGTGGTTCGTTTGTCTTGTTTGGTGAAGTTTATTTGTACTTTTCCTGTTTTGGTGATGTCTGTCCCCTTGTTGGCTTATCACAGTTAATTAAAATGATGTCTCCAAAGAAGAAAATGAGGAGGAAGGTGAAACGTGTTGAAAATGGAATTACAACAGGGAAAGAAGAGCACAGCTTATAATAACACTTAATTAAGTATAGCTGTATGATGAACAAAATATCTCAAAGTAAACGTGTGTTTAGGGAAAGATATAAAGCTACTATGAAAGCAAATTTTTAATGTTTTTAAAGTCTTGTTTAATACTTCCAGCTTTATAGATCCATCATGAAGAGAAGTTCTAGTTCCTCTAAGAGTCTTAGCATCTGAATAAATTGTTTCCATTGAATTGCGTTGTCAAGTCTGTCATTTCCAATGTGTGACCCCCCCAATATATATGCCAAGACCTCTGGAATAAACTTTCTTTATTGGCCTTCTCAGCGGGCACCTAAAACTTATGGGGTTTCCCATTGTTAGCCCACTAATAAGCTCTTGAAGCCGTTGCAGGGGTTTGATATTCATAAAGATATAGTCATGTAAACCTTACTAAGGATATGACGGAGATGGGCCAGCTGAAACATTATGGCAGAAAAAGTGAGCCAACTCTGCCAATTTATTGTTTAGAGGGAACTTAACATAAAATAGGATGCCAAATGTCTGGAGACAAATCCATAGGAATTAAATTTGATGAAAAATAGGGTTTTATGGCAATAAAATTTGAACTATTTAAATTTTTGGTCAGAAATATTAGCTGGATGTCTACGGCAGATTGATGGGAAGCAATCTGTTGAGAGTCCTAGAAAGTGGGCAAGTTAGTCCTAGGTAGTACCCATAACACAGGAGATGCAGATGGTGAAGTGGTGAGATCTATAATGCATTAGAGCATAATATTGGGCTTGATGTTATATGGTTGGTCAAAATAACTCTCAATAAAGTGGAGAATACTTAAATTTTTAGAAATGATGTAATTTAGGTTGAACCAAAGAACCCACCATATCTTCATACCATATCTCACTAGCATCCCAAATTGAAGAAGGCTCTGAAAAACTCAGTTTACAATGATTTATCAGAGATACAGCCCCTATCTGATTTAGATACCAATGCAGATTTTTTATCATATGATTGGGCAGAAACTATGCTCTATAAGTTTATGGCTAAATCAAATATGTATCAGGAAGCCCCCTGTGGTTGAGCAAAAAAGAACACATGTTTTTCAACTTAATAAATTATATGAATTGACCGCACTTAAATTATGTTTCCTGTTCATACTTGTTGGAATTGGCGCAAGAAAATGCTTTTCAGTTGCACAGGTTAACTACAAAAACAACTTACTGTTCAAGACAGCTCCTGGTAAACAGACACAAAAACCTTAGTTATCAACAATAGATCTTTTCTAGTATTAAAAAGGAAGCACGCCATAGTTTCATATAGTGAAAGTGGCTAGGTGGCTTGTTAAGGTGATCTTCTCAGTTGTAGACTTTTTTCATTATAAGTAGGAGTATAATCCCCTTCCAGATGACAATCACGCCTAGATATACTCTCCTAATTTCCAGAGTTTTTATTGGTGCCAATTTTTTCTAATGTTCAGCATTTAATAATGTCAGGGTAGAGACATCAAATCCAAAATAGGCCAGTGAAACAAATGACTAGGAAATGGTAATTTTCATACTAAGCAATAAATCAATTGAAACTGAGATACTGGCAGATGGGTGTGGCAAATAATAAAGGGCCCATTGCCAATTATTTTATGTTAGATCAGGATAAGGTAGGGATAAATACTGTGATGAACGGGATCCTTCCACAGTACAACAAAACAGTTGAGCAAGAGGGCCTAAGTGAGGGCCCACAAACAAGAGTGTGCAGCGTGGTCAAGTCCTTTGTTTGTTGGCTTTGTATAAAGTTATTGATATATTCTTAAAATATGGTAAGGACGATGCTAACACTGAGGAGAACAGCATGTCCACTAGAGAGGGCGTACAGAGAGGTGACTGCTCTGTCAAAGTTTGAGAAATGGTCCATTCTGCGCTCTAAATCCAGGGTTTTCCTCTAAAAATCTCAAAGAATGATTTTAAGATTTTAAAAATTATTTTCAAATTTAAAAAGGATTATTCTATATACTTTAAGGTGAAGTTGTCCTAAACACCTTCATCTGGCTATATTTATGTTAGGAAGCAAGGGATATGGGGGAACGTGTTCCCACTGAGCTTGTGGGTGGCAGGCTATACACAGGCCTATATCAGGAATCTTGGCCCCAATATTCCCATCTTGGCCCTTCCTAGACCGTTTGCTAGGTACTCCAAGCGGTATGGAAATTTTTAAATTTAAATTTTATTTGGGGAAGGCTGACCAGGGACGGACACTTCCAATGTGTAAACTAAACCAACAAAATGAACTTCAGAGAGTGGAGGGCACCCCAGAGAAGCAGATGCTATCTCCTGTTGCCAGCGGGAACGCTAAGAGAAGGAAGGGGGTTACATATGTAGGGGCTTGCACCACTATCAAGCATGTATATAGGAAGGGGTCTGAAGCGATGAACCACAATGGGAATCAGGATGAGACCAGCTGGCAGCATTGGGGTGGTAGTACCCAAACATTCAAGCTTGAAAGTGGCCCACAAGGTGTGACTGGAACCTGCGGATAGCTTCCTGATGGTGGGAGTAGAGCCTGAGATAGCATCCAAGACAATCATGTGGATAGTCCACACAGTGATTGCAACCACTAAGACACAGAAGGGGGGTGGTAGAGAGGAAACAAAGGTCAAAGCAAAGATTTACTTAGACAGACTGAAGGACTGTGCCTGATCTTATATAAAGAGACGCTGAGCCTCATGCCATATCGCTTTTAAGGGAGGGAACTCTTCCAGGCGGTAAACCAAAGTTCCATACTGGCCACACACAATGCAAGATGAGTGCAAAGCGTTAGAGCGCTTGGCAGTATGGTATACCCATCTCAAGTGGCACCACATATGGGAACGAATATGCAGCTGTAGAAGAGGGTGGTGGGCGTACTTCCATATGGCTTTATGGGTATCCAGGGGGTAGGGGATGTCCACCATGTCCAGGTAGTCCACCCTGGCTATGGTAGGAGGACCTCATGGATATCACTCCGTTCAGAATGGGTAGTTTTTGTAATTCCTGGGTAGACTGGGGTTTTGGGCGCCCCCTCTGGGCAGTGTGCCCACTGATGAAAATTCTCCACCCAGCGCTCCGCATGGAGAGAAGAATTCTTTTGAAGTGGGGTGACGTCCCATATGGCTTGCAGCAGAAGGATGTAAGGCAAGGTACTTTACAGAGAGTATGGGGGGAGGGTTGCTGAGGCCCAGGGCTTGGGAGAAGTTATAGGGGGCCACTCGTGACCAGTGCTGGTCTGAGATATTTGGATTGGTGACAGCAGAGATCCAAGTGCCAAGGATTGTGGCAGCGTGGACCTCATAGTTGAGCAGGCCCATGCCACCACTATGGCGAGGGCCAAACATGACATCCAGGCGCACTGGATGTGCTCGGCCTAACCAAAGCCACCCTTGCAGAAGGGCTCAAAATGACTTGAAAGAACAAGATGAAAAAGCGATGACATGGGCCCCAAGCCAAACTTTAGAGAGGAGCATAAAGTTGGCTAGCACTACCCTGCTTGTAAGGGAGGTCTGGAAGGCTTTAAGGGAAGCTATGCGTTTTTTAACGTTGTATAGAATATGATTTTCTATCACCTTTGAGGCGTACCCTCCCGCCTCCAGCCACACCCCCAAATGGTGGACTGGGCCAGCGGGTGGGGCTTGGCACAAAGGGGAGCACAAGCGGGGCGGTGTGGGGTGGGCAGGCAAGCAATCCCGTGAGCAAGTTGGTGAACCAGGTAGAAAACGGGTAACTGGGGACCAGCGGGCTTGATACCGACCAAGGAGAACAATTTTGGTTTTGGAGGCGTTAAGTGCAGTATTACTTACCCTGGGTTAAACCTGGATAGTAGCTTCAAGCTCACGTGCATCATGATTGTTAGAAACCCCAACCACACTATCATCAGCAAACGCCAACACCTTGACTGGTGCTTGGCCTTGCACATGGACACCAGTAATGCGGGAATTCACATTTTAGAAAAGAGGGTCAAGGCTGAAGTTATACAAGAGTGGGCTTAGAGAGTCCCCTTGGCATAGGCCCCTTTGATGGTAGACTACATCCGTGAGGAAGCCAGGGCCACGCACAGCCATTGTGGCAGATTATGTGACTAACATCACCCGATTAATGAAATGATAGGGGAGGTGGAACTTGTGGAGGCAGGCTCTGAGGTAATCCAAGTTGACTTGATCATAGGCCTTCTGTTGGTCTAAAAAAACAAGTGCTCCAGAAGCCGTAGATTGGCAGACGTTGGCTACAGTTGTATTTTGTCCCAAATATACCTTTTTGGGGAATGAAACCAAATTGTTCAGGGGAAATGAGAGCAGAGGCAACTACCCCTAGATGGTTTGCCATAATTTTAGTAAAAAGTTTAGTGTTTGTGTTAGTAAGTGAAAGGGGTTTCCAGTTGGCCAAGTCCAGCTTATCCCCTTTCTTATATAACGTTATTGTGAAGGCCTCTTGCCCTCCAGGTAGGTGGTGCGTTTCCATAAGGCATTGGTTCATTGAGGCAAGCAGCAAAGAGGAAAATATTTGAAATATTTCTTGTAGAACTCATAAGGGATGTCATCTGGACCTGGGCATTTCCTGTACAGTGCACCAAGAACAGCAGACCAGAGTTTGTCCCAAGAAATCAAATTAATCAACTCTGGATAATGGGAAATGGTGCGGATATGTGCACTTTCAAGATAATTGTCCACTTCAGCCAGTGGAATTGGATTGAAGTGATACAATTCAGAGTAATAGTTTTGTACTTTAATTGCCACCTTGGCCAGAGTATCTGCGATGGAGTGGTCTGGCCTCCACACCTGTGTGCAGGCCAAGATCTTGCACATGTGAAGAATTTTCAAAAAAGTAAGCAGAGAACTTATCACCCACAGTTATATGCTTTGCTTTATACTGAACGCAAACCCAATGCTTGTGTTGTCTTACCAGTGCATTGAGGTGAGCGGACACTTCTGCCCACTTACAACCCCAAGCCAGGCTGTAGACTGCCGTTAAGACATTGGATTCCAGGTGCTCCACTTCTGCCAGCATACACAAAAGGACTGCTGAGGCAGCTCATGAGTGACGTGATGAGATGTGGGGAGTCTGGCAGATGGTGTTCGCTTCAAAGATTAGCCAGGTGGAAATTGGATCTGCACACAAGTGTGTAGTAAACTCTAGAGCTGAGGTCTCAGTGTCCACCCACAAGGAAAACCTGGGCGACGTAATCTCAGTGGGGCAGAGTTTGCACCACTTCGGTGCCTGTGCCACTGGATTGGACAAACGGAGGAAACCCATAAGCATTCTGTGGTTGGATAATTCAATTTTCGTCATGGTAAAATGGAAAATTTGTGATTGAAATTTCAACAGTGCGAGCATAAGGTCAATGTGAGTCATAGACCTTAGCTGGCCATTATGTACATGGGGGCGAGACAGTTTGGGAGAAGTGGCGCATGATGTGGCAGAATATCAAAAAACCCCAGGGTGGCTTTTAGAACTCGAAGTTCAATGTGCCCATGTGGGGGTGTAGGCAAAGAGGGCCAGCAGTCTGTGGTTGAGTTTGTTCAGCAGTTCATGTCGCCAACAACAAACAGGTCAGGGGGTTCTGGAAGGGAAGTGACGTCTGAGAAGAATTCTCGACAATCTCATGCACAGGTTGGGGCGCAAATGCTAATGACAGTGTGTACTTCGTCATCCCATGAAAAGGTGACTATAAGGATGCATCTGTCAAGGTACAATGTTGATTTGATAAATTCAAAATTATGATTCACATGAATAAGCACCCCACAGTGCAATGACCAAAAGGAAAGGGAAGAGAGGAGCATGGTTGCCCATGTTTCCTCTGCACCGCGTGGAAAGTGGGTTTCCTGAATGGCCAGGATGTCCACAGGTAAATTAACTTAAAAAACTCGGTTTCCTAGCCCAGGACGGCAAGGCCTTGATTCCAGCGATGTTCAATGTCCCTATAGTAAAGGCTCCTCCCATTGCACCTTAAGTGCGAGGGGAAGGGCACCTGTGCCCTTCAGCCTTCTCTTTTTCAGCACGTCGCTGTATGGCAGTGTGGGTATTCTGTGTTATGGAGTATGGTTCAGTATGTAAAGCTTTTGCGGTGGCTTTTGCGTTGGCTTTTGCCTTCTGCTTTTTCCCCACTGTGGGGCGAATTTTTGGCATTATGTGCACCTGTGGTGGAACTTTGCATGATGGTGGAATTTCAGCAGGATTATTGGTGAGCGACTTAGATTCAATCAATGCTTAATAGCATTGGCCAGGTGAAACTGACTCACCCATTGGGTCTTCAGCTTAGGCGGCCCAATCTGATTGGTGGAAGGAATTGCAAGCTGCTTCCACTGTGAATGACTGAGTCCTCCTGGAGTTGGGCAAGCAGGATCATGGACTTGGTCTTGGCCGCCTCCTTGGCCGCCGCCTTGCGGGCCTGTTTGGCCTTCTTACGCTCCTGTGGGGGCACAGGTTTCACTTGAATGTAGCAGCCAGGCGCACCCCATGGGAAGTCTGCATCAGTAACTAATGATAGTTCATAATGGGTGTCTTCACCACACATTGTTCCTGGGATTATTTTGGTTTGAGTAATGCCCTCATTGGTGTGGCAGGTATGGGCCATGTGGCCAAAAGTGCAACAGAAAGTGCAGATAGAAGGCGCGCTATCACTGGTAACCCTGAATGGGTGGGAGTCTTGACCATTAATATCCACAAAAGTGGTGTGAGGGATTTGGGTCAAATCTTACACTACCCCCACGGATGATGTGAGAAAAGCAATTGCTTTGCCTGTGCACAGGTCATGCATGAGCGTAAAGTGCTGCATCTCAAAGGATTGGATTTCCCTATATTTGGCAATCCCAGCCTTCAGTTGGTGCTCCAGCACGGAGTGCTTAACTGTAGCAGGTAAAAAGTTGAAAGTTATGAAAATTTGGTTTGATTTAGTCCAGTAAGTGCGCTTCATTTTGACTACCTGTTGACCATCTGGGAGGACTATTACCACTCGCACTTTTGTGGCTTTATCCACCGCATTTTTGTTTTAAAAATTAAGATTCAGCCTACTTTGGGACATGGAGTGTGGTTTGATGTACACTGCGTTTGGGAAATGTGTGTACATCTTTACAAAACTTCTCCCAAAGCACCTTTTGTTGTATATCCAGGAAGACACGCATACTGTGTTCCACCAATGATAGTGGTTGGGAGTGCGGCGTATTGATGAACTGGTTGCAGCGCGCTTGGCAGGGCAAAATTTCTGGGGAAATGGTAACTGCCAGTTTTTTACTATTAATTTTATCAATGTTGCCAGTTTCACCGGGGCGTTTTGAAACTTTATTGATGTAGGATCTGCAACTGTGCCTTTAACTTTGCTCGCCCAACTGCCACCCAACATTAGATGTACACTAATCTCCTTGACGAGATTATCAAACTTACCTAGACTTGAATTGAATATCTTGCAAAAGTGTTTGCAACGAGAGAGAAAAGTTTTTAAACCAGTATGGAAATTTTCCCACATATAATTTTGTTTATTGGAAATGAATCAGAGCTTGGCATTACCATGTCCACCTTATCACAAACTCTTAGATTTAGATTTATTAAGAATTTTCTGGCAACTTCTGATTCGCCCAGCTGCTGCTCCCCTCAACTTTTGACACTTCTATTTTTGGCATAATTCAGCTTGGCAGCCCCTGATTTTCTGGGCTACTCTTCACTGTGGCTCTCAATATTTTAACTAGCAGCAGATTTGACTTAGCAGCTCCTGATTTGCTGAGCTGCTCATTGCCATGGTTCTTAATGTTACCACTTTTGTCATAGTTTGGCTTGGCAGTTCCTGATTTGCTGGACTGCCCTTTGCCTTTGTCATAATCATTTCTCTATTCAACGAATTTTGGTTTGGCGGCCTTTGATTGGCCTGATAGCCATTTACGTCAGCCCTTGCCACCTCTGCTCCGAGGTTTAGTCAATTAGTTGACAACTGATTTGTCAGAATACCATTTACAAGTGTCATTGTCCTCAAACCCTACGATTTTATTATTGTTATGTATGTTACAAAGAGCCCTAATCCCCACCTTAGGGGGGTCAGGGCTATGTGGCGATCAGGAAGCACCTTGACCATCACATCACCCCCATCAGAGGAGAGTCCCCTGCGACCCCAGTATTTCTCCATCTTCTTGGGACAGTTGGCACAATCAGCGGATGTTTGCCAGAAAGATTCTTCAATTAAGTAGCCAACCCATTTTACCAAGTACCATCACTTTTTGTAAGTGATCTTGGGATCCAAGATCTCCTCCACCTCATACTCCGCCTCTCCTGGGTTGTCCAACTGGACCAGATCCAGCTTTGATGGTATGGGGCCTTCAAATCTCTTGAGCAGCAAAACATGCAAAACTGGTGTGCGTGCAATCCTTCTGGGAGGGGTAGTATGTACGCCACTTCATTCAACTGTTGGAGGACCTTGTAGGGTCCTAGGTTGAAAGATCCAAATTTTTTACACTGTCCCAGGGGCTTGTAGTTCTTAGAATTTATCAAAAAATAATCCTCATCTTTGAGGGGCGGAGCCTTGAAGCAATGCACATCTGCCTTCCTTTTATGGGCCTCCGCCGCCTTCTTTAGGTTGGCTCTCACTGTCTTCAGATTTTCCCTCATTCTGGTCACTAAATCATCCACTGCAGGGTTTGTTCCCCCAGAATGGCCATGGTCTGTGGGTGATAACCATAGTTTGCAACAAAGGGGCATTCCAGTTGACAAGTGTCATATTCTGTGGTTGACTCAAAAATAAACCCTTTGACAACCTACAAATTGGGCCAATTTTCCCTCCTACTATTTGAATTAATAATATAATTAAAAACTAATGGAATAACATGGCTCAGGCCAATTATTGCAATGTGGACTTGATTACTTTGTTAAAAGCTTGGGCTGAATATCCTCATACATTTATGCCAATCTTTTCTGAAACTACTCGGCATGGGCCAATCAACTCAAGAACAATTAAAATCAATCATTCCATTGATATCTCAGGTCAAATACATTTTCACAGTTGTGCTGATTATTTCAGCCCCAAACCTCAGCAATTATTCCCAATTAATCAGGACCAATATTAAAAATTATTATACAAATTTGTTTGGGACCAACCCAAAGTTAACATCAAAAAGTCCCAAGACTATCAGACAAATGAAAAATGTGCACAATTTCCCACCTTAGGGCATATTTGTATGTTGGTACATGTAATTGGCATGATAGCACTTGCAAATGGAATGCCCATACGGGAGTACCTGGTGCTATCAAGAGGGCCAGTTGATATCCAAAATTAGGGTGTTGTTTATATCAGCTGTATGATGAAAATATATTTGGAGCTGGTCCAAAATAATTTTCATATGTTGATATGCGTAACCAGAATAATAGCACTTGCAGATGGACTGCCCAAATGGAAGTACCTAGTGCTATCAAGAGAGGCCTACCAACGGCCTGATTTAGGGTACATCATTTATTTAAATTGACCACAAAATCTCCCAGAATTTGTATTTAATCAGCAGTATGACAAAACTCATTTTGAGATAATCCTAGGACCAGTATGTATGTGCATTGTTGCCTATTTTTGTCCCTGAAATCTTCCTGAATATGAGAGTATCTTGCCACCAATAAACCTAAGAACAGGTCTAAGTCATATCAGTTCAAGGGCTGAACTGAGGTGGTGTGATATCTGTTGAGATTGCGTGCTCAAATGTGGCCAGGAGATTCCCTAGAGGTATAATTACTTGCTCCTGGCCTATTGAATAATTATCAGATAATCTAGTCTTAGATAAAGGTCTATTTTATTATATCCTATTTTAATTTATATCCTAAGTCTCTTTTGTAGAATGTCAGAAAGCTGGGATCTCACTATCCACAGCTTGCAACTTTGCCTGCCTTAGCTGAAGTTCCCAATTACAGTGGGAAAATCAAGCCCAAAATTGGCCAGAAAAGTCGGAGTTATTTCAGGATGCCTTGCGAGTTTCTAAATGGTTGAAATACCATAATCAAATGGCAAAATCAAGAATCCTTCAGCTGAAAGTCAGCCTGAATAAGTGTGCAGTATTTAATTAATCAAGCGAGCTATCCTCAAAACCTGACAAGTGTGCCAGGTTGTTGTATGCAGACTATGCAATTCTCAGCCACTTGATCCAATGATCTTGTCATGTGGTGAGTGGCATTGTAGGTACTATTCAAGGATATTATTGACTCTCTACATTTGGCCATCAAATTTAGGATGGTAAGTGGAGGAACAGAATGGTTTAATCTTAAGATTTTCCAGGAGGTGATACCAGAATCTAGAAATGAACTGCAGACCTGTAAGGAAAGTGTCAATAACTATCCTTTTCACAGTATGTCAGTGTGCGGTGCACCAGGCCAATGCCAGGGAACTAGCCACTAGTGCCAAAGTGATTAGAGCCCAGAAGAGGGTGCTGGAGAAATAACAACTTAGGCATAAAAATGCAAATTTTATAATAAAAACCCCAGTAAAGGCGACGCGGTGCACGTATCACAAAGGGCTAAGTGACCCAGGTTGGAGGGAACCTTAGCAAACAAATGGTGCACGAGGGTTGAGCTGCAAGGTACTTGAAATGGTAAGGGTAACGGAGCGCGAGACCTCCTCAAAGAGGTTCATGCACAGGAGTGTTTGGAATATCATAAAACTTAAAATAACGTAAATGGGGAAAAGGTTATTTGGGAAGTCAACCAACAAGGAATGTTGGTTGGGGAAAATGTATTGAAGCTCAAATGGAGGAATAGGGGTATTGATGCAGTAGGCCCAAGCACTGACTCACTAATAGGGCGACAGTGCCATATGAGTTAGTTGAATAGGCTGAAACTGACTTCACTCAAGAGATCAATTTGAAGTTGGATTCGACCTGAGCGCGTTATTTCATAAAGGGAATGGGTTTCAAAACACCGTTCCCTGACATCTGAATTAAACCATCCGTGTTTATTTAGTAGATCATTCGTTTTAACGCCTGGCTCAACGTCAGGGGCTGGGCGTATGGCACACCACTAGTCCCAATCTGGGCATTATTTGCCCAAGCCCAGCATTGGTCCAGGGTGTGCCACAGGTCAGGAAGGGCCTGTAGCTTCACCCTCTGGGCCTCCTGGCGCCCAGCCTTGTCTGGGGTTGGTCCCCACTATGTCATGTGCACATGACATTACCCTCTCCTTCCAACAGGGCTCAACCCACCCTCCAGGAGCTTGCACCAGGGAAAAGTTCTTGTGGACAGGGGCCAGCTTCTGGCAGTAACAGTCAGTTTAGGTTGGGATCCAGAAGCCTGGGGGAAACGCTGGTGGAAGGCGTCAATCAGATCTTGGGCATGCACACAGTTGCGCTGGAACCCAACTGTTCTCTGCAGTGTCAAAGCCCTTCCAGGATACCAGGTACTCAAGTCTTCTTTTAATATGTGAGAGGCAACTATTTCTTCCACTTCCCACTCTGGCGCCCCATCCACGAGTTAGGCCTCTGGAGTCTCTGGTGGAGGGCCCTTGAACAACTTCAGCTTGCTCTTATGAAACACAGAGAAGATCTGGAATGAGGATGGGAGATCTAGCTGGTATGAGGCATGTCCCACCTTTCTAACAACGCGGTAGGGGCCAATCCTCTTTGGTCCCAGCTTCTTGCATGGCTGCTTGATAGGGATGTTAAGAGCATCAAGATCACAAGATCCCCTTCCTTCTATGCAGGACCCACTAGGCGCTTCCCATCAGCATTCTCCTTATACACTTGCATTGCCGCCTTTAAGCTTGTGGAAACCCCCTGGTGGATCTTCTTGATTGTCTTGGCAAAGTCCACCACCGCTTCAACCTTAGACCCACAGCTGGGCTCCATGTTAAAGGCGGAGTTAAAGCCATGGCTGGCGAAAAATGGGGAACAGCCAATCAAAGAGTGCAAGGTAAAGTTGTAGCTGAACTGGGACATGGGAAGGTGAAAAGCCCAACCTGAATGATCTGCAGCGGTGTAACACCGCAGAAACTGTTCCAAGCACTGGTTCACTCGTTCAGTCTGCCCATCTGATTGAGGATTATAGGCAGTTGAACGGCAAGTTTGAATCTGAAGAGTCTTACACAACTCTTCCCAAAAACGGAGGTAAACTGAGGGCCCCAATCTCTGATAATTTCTTGGGAGACCCCATGGAACGCAAACACATGGGGGACGAAAAGCCTAACCATCTCAGCTGCGGTTATGGTGGTCCTGCAAGGAATAAAGTGGGAAAACTTCGTGAACTGATCCACCAATACCATGATGGTTTCATATCCATCTGAGATGGGTAACTTCACAATGAAATAACTGAGATGGAAGTCCAGGGCCCATCAACCTTTTGGACTGGTACCAATAACCCTGCTAAAGGTTGGCGATTGGGTTTCATCTGGTTGCATACCAAATACTCCTTACAATACCGCCCCACCTGAGCAGCCAAGCCCTTCCCATTGTATGTGCGATGTATCAACTCCAAGGTCTTTGCTTTCCCCGGATGGCCAATGGTGATTCCATCATGATGGTCCCGGATGATTTCCAGGAGCAGTGGTCCAGCAGGTACCCAAAGGCGTCCCTGGAATCACACCCTCTAAACCTTTACATGATAGCCCCTAGATAGATCCTCTTGATTTGAAGCACTCTTTGCAAGTACCATGGCATATTCTCCTGACAGTGGCTGAGAGAGGATGACCTTTCTGAACATATCATATTCCTCCAAGTTATCCAGAGGTGCAAGCGCTGGTCCGTTAGACGGGGAGAGGGAAGTAGCGACAGAATTTTACTTGAAGGAATCATAAACTGGGTGTTGTGCACTTCTACCTCCTTGAGGTCAGGGGCTAAAGCAGGGTTGCGGCTCAAAGCATCCACCAAACCATTACCCTTGCCCTTGGTGAACTCATACGTGAATGCAAATTGGCAAAGGTCTCATGCCAACGGGTCTGCCGTGGGGTTAAGACATGAGGAACGCGGTAGTACAACAAGGCACGGTGGTCTGTATGTATGCAGAATGTTTGGGTAGAGCCATGCAAGTGGTGACGCCAATATGTTAGGCCCCCCCAATGGAAAAAGGTAA
>JAKSZP010003556.1:0-20357 GCA_022478985.1 Massospora cicadina | reverse complement strand
CTTTTATTTTTCAAACTTTTATGAGAAGTGTGGAAGTAAAAGCAGCTATCCATCTCTCATCTAGGGCATGATACAGATCCCTGTTCTGCATGGATAAGACCCAAGAACTATGGTGATTTTTTGTTTTGGGGTGAACTGTCAGGTCTATCCTGGTGGCCTTACCTGATATGCTTAAATAACTTTTCTTTATATTGGGGCTACATTTCTCAAAATGCATCTACTTTTTTCATAAATTATGCATAAGGACGCTTTATGGATGCAGCAGAAGTCAACATTTGTATTTGTAAAAGCGGAGCCTTGAATTCTGATTTAAATATTTAGCAATCATTTGCAAGTTAATATACTTGTTTGAAGGACCAAAAGAATTTTAAAAAGCATTATCTTACATAAATCAAATACTGAATTCTTTATGGACTTTCATAATTTAAGTTAGCACTACCCTTGTACTTTAAGCTTATTCTGCTTATATCACTAAAAAATTTCATTGGAAATTGATCTTTGACATGGGAAAAAGAGGTTGTATGACATTGTGAACCCCCCTCGGGTTGGGACCATCTAGTACTAAAAAAAAGAGGTTGTATGAAAGATATAAGGATTTTCCAACGTAAGGCAGATTTAAGAGGATATATCTAATGCACACATTTTCTAATATAAAATGGACAAATCATTTGAAATTCAGTTTTTGATATGGAACTTTAAACAAAAAAATAATAAGAAAGTTAAAAAAAGTACATATGACAGTCAGGTGCCTTGCCCTTTCCTTTTCAGAAACCCATTTACAGTAGTTTATTACTTTTGTATGTTGCATTTAAAATTCATAAGGGACTTTCAAATTTAGTCTTTAAAGTCATCAACTTCAGATGTCTCATTTTGCATCAAGTTCCTTTAAAGATTAATATTGTGAACAAAACTTGAAGCCATGAGAGATAGTTCTGTAGAAGATTAAAGGTAATTACTTATGGAAAGTGCACAAGGGGAAATTGTCATGTCCTATGACATGAGTCAGCTTGCTGAACCCAGCTTACTTAACATGGGAGACCAACTTGCTGCTCATGGGGTCTACTCCGCGCATATTAGGCACCAGACAACCTTCATCTAGATAATAAATCATCATTATATAACAAATCCTCATCTGATTCTAACTGTTGCAAGTCAATCTCTTGGGAAGACTGTTTACTCCCTTGACGATTCTCTTTTTGAAACTCTCTGACATGTTTGTTACATGATAAGCCCTCAGGACTCAATAAAAAGCGAATCCAACCTTTCCATCAGCAGCTCAGCTCAAAAGTATCTGCAATATTGAGTATTTTTAGACAGAGCATCTCAGATTAGTTACTGTATTCTTCTCAATTGCTAATCCATACAAGGCTTGGAGATCAGATCACTTAAACCACTATAGTTAAATTAAAAAAGTATAAGCTAATTTTCTTGTGGAAAGGTTTTTATTATGTAAAAAGCGAAGAATTTTAATAATTTTGGCGAAAATCAAGAGCAAATATATAGAATTATAGAATTATTTGGAAATTTAGGTAGCAATAGTGGAAATTTATAAGATCTCCTAGTGAGACGGCGTCTTATTGCCATTTTAGATGCTTCATCCACTTGTGATAAATCCTGTTTCTGAAAGCTCCTTCTTGCGACAATCCCCTAATTCTGGATGTCCAGGAACCCTTTTTCTGTCCCCACTTCTGGATTGTGGGTGGCAGCACCACTTGGTCTATTGATTACCAGATTTGGTAATATGCTTCTTAACATCTTGTTTTTGTGATGGCACTCCTTTGATGCACCTCACATCATGTTTTTGAGTGACTTTTAAAATTGGTTGTTAGCTATATTTGTTAATAAATATACAAGAGCTTCGGTTGTTCCCATTGTGGTAATTCAGTTGGTTCATCGATTAATCATCACGAGTTACAAATTATAATGGCCCCTGAAGGTACAAAAGTGGGTCAATTTCTATAGTATTCTTTGGCGACGTCATAACTTTCACATAGTAAATCTTTTAAAGCATAAAGTGGAAAATCTTTATTGACGTCACTCTGATCATGGGTTAAAACTCTTAACTCGCCTGCATCTATAGAAATTCTCTTTTAATCTTCTAATGCTGGAAGGTATGCTGCCCAAACTTTGTTAATTTGGGTCAAAGTATGTTCATTCAGCTGAGGAGGAATGATCCACTGGTACTCTCAATGCCTCATCTGTGACACTTTCCCTCCCAAGAAGTGGCTGGGGGGATGACCTCAGGTTCCATGCATGATCTCTATTAAATACAATGTCAATATCGTCATCCCAGATAGATATTTAGCTTTTCTATTTTGCCAAGACAATAGCAGGACTAGTTAAGATGACCTGTAACTTCTCTGGCTTTTTTTAAATACTAATAGAACAAAACTTTTTCCCTAGGATGAACTCTAGTAGCCTAATTTATCTCTGATTTTCCCGTTGACTTTGAAGGATAGTCGCCTCTATATTTTTTAAAACTTCAAGTTGATTCTAATAAGTTCATTGGCTAACTCCTGCTGATAGTTTCCAGGTAGCAGGTACTTCCAGTCTGCTGTAATATTTCTATAGTATGTTTTTGTGCTGCCTCTCTTTTAGACAGGTTTTTAGAAAGGGGAAATCTTAATCACTTTGTGTTGGTTGAATCAGTAAGCCAACAACACTGAAGTCAACAACTAATCCCAGTTTTGATTTGTAGTTGAGTGACATCTTCTTCAGAATCCCTCTTGGGGGTTCAATTGACTCGCTTAACACTTCCGTTGAAAGATGTGGTGCAGGTTGTGGTGAATTTTTTTTCACTACCACTAAATCCATTAGCTTTCTCAATACATCTGGGTAGAGATTCTTCCCATTTCCTGAAAGCAAAACTTCATGGTAACCATGTCTTGTTTCTAATTGATTGTAAAAGATCAAGTGGCGGTGCTTGAAATATACACCTTGCCCGCAAATACTTTGGTCCACTTGAGAAGTGGCGATTGCTACTAGGATGAACTTTGATCCACTGAAGGCAGTTGGTAGGGGTCCCACCAAGTCAATTAGTACATTGCTGAAAGGTACTGTAGGTGGTATTAGAGTAAACTCAAAGCTTTTTTCCAGAGTACGGAAACTTACACATGGTATAATAACTCTGACGCTTGATGCACTTAATCATACATACATTCCCAGCAGAATAGCTCCTTCAGTTATGCCAGCATTTTCCGAAATCTTCCATGGACTACATGCTTATGTGCCTCCATCACCAATTCCATTTAATCATTGGGCCTAATATAAGAGTACCACTTTTTTTGAACTTTCTTTTTTAGGTTTCCATCAACCTGCTGGGTGTTTTTGGAACATCTCCTCAGGACAGTTTTCAACTCATACATTTCACCCTGCCATGCTTATTCTGTTAACCTGATTAATTCAAATAATCAATTGCTCTATGCACTTGCAAATGGAACACTAGTAGCTGCGATAGGATGTCAGCGTTAAGTTGTTTTTCCCCTGCTTGGTATATAGTCTCAGAAAATCTTAGTCTTATAGAAGTATTACCCAGAGGGCAAGGCGTCCATCATGATCCTTCATGTTCTGCAACAAGAAGAGCAACTTGTGATTCAATCTACCTTAAAATGTACCCCATACAAGATAATTCTGAAGTGCTTAAGTACTCATGTTTCTGCTAGGCACTCCATCAGTGACAGTGTAGCTTTTCTCTGCTTTGCTGAACACCTTGGAATAATACTTAATTAGGCGGTCCACCACTTCTTCGTCTGACTGTTCCAGTAGCGCCTAGTCCAAAGTCACTGGCATCAAGATTTAGGTATAAAAGTTTTGTTAAAATCAGGGTAGGACAATATTGCCCTCTACCAATCTTGCTTTTAATTACTCAAAGGCCTGCTCCTGTTCCAAGAGCCACTTAAACTTCATTTCCTTGGTGAGCAGGTATGTTAGGGGTGAATCCAAGACTACAAAATGAGGGATGAACTGCCAGTAATATACTAACACTCTGAGGAACATTTAGATGGCCTTCATGATCCTGGGTGGCTCCATAACCATAACTGCTTTAACCTTCTTGTCATAAGGCTTTATTCCTCTAGTGCTGATCTCATGCCCAAAGAAACTCTACCTGTTTTTTTGAGGAAGGTGAACTTGCTCTGTTTTATCTTCATATTGGACGCAAAGCCTTGTAAAGATATCTTGGAGGTGCTTTAGGTGCTCTTGTGTGAGACTGAATATGGTAATGTGATTGAGATAAATCAGCATGCTAGCTACTTAAATTGTCATGGATGGATGACATGATAGTAGGAACTGATGCTAGAGATAAGGCTGGGCGACAGGAAGCCCAGAAGGTGAAACTTCAGGCTCTCCCTGACCTGAAGCACACCTTAGATCAACGCTGAGTGCAAGCCAAGCAGGCCCATGTTGATACTAAGGGGGTGCAAAACGCCCAGCCTCTGATCTTGACTCAGGCACTGAAATGAAAGATCTACATTCTAAATGAAGATGTTTTGATTCGCTTGGTTGGAGAGCAAGGGTTTGAGTCCCGCTCCAGCTATGAGATTTTAAGCTCAGGTAAAATATGGCTTCAATTGATTACTCGAGTGAAGGCACTTTCAGTGTATTTTACCAAAATGTATGGAAGCGTCTGTTTATTGGAGCGTCAAGGCTTGGGCGCACTTCCGCAGAACCTGAATTTCTGGCCCATTTTAAATATATTTTTGCAACCAACATTCCTTGGTGGTCAACTTTCTTTAATAAATTTACCCATTATTTTACGTTTACTTATGGTTCCTTGGGCTAACTTGGTGGTGGACCTCTTCGGGAGGTCTCCAACTATGTGGGCCACTACCTTATATCGCAATTTACCAAAATCCCAGGTGCTCCCTTGGGCCGCCCAGGTCCCCTCCAGATCGAGGCACCCAAGATCCCTGACGCCAAACTACACTTGATTATGGACTCCCCTCTGGGGTCCACTCAAGCTGTTATGTTCCTAACTTACCTGGTCTTATATGTTGCGTTCTACACCCTTGCCTGGAGTACCTTTGGCACAGGCACCGTTTGAGGTGTCTTCTTACCCTTTTTATTAACGGCTAGTTCCCTAGCAATGTGGGTTTGCATCCCACATCACCTTTCTGGGAACGAGAGAGTTACAGACACTCTCTTGACAGAAATCATAAAAAATGTGATCCATTGCATAATGGAAAGTGGGAGGGGCTTTGCAGAGCCCTGAAGCATCCTCATAAGCCTGAACAATCCCTGACTCTTAATCAGGGCGCACTTCTCCTGGTACTCTTATTAGAGCTCCATCTGCCATTAGCCGCTGGACAGGTCATTTCTGAGAACTATTTTGAGATACTCAGGCATATCAGAGCGTCATAAATCCATAGAGTTTGGGTAAGAGTCCCTTTTTAGCTATCACAATCAAATGGCAGTAGTCCATGACTACTTGATAGGTTACATCCTTTTTTCATAAAACAACAAAGGAGAGGCCCATGGACTATTCCACAGTCTGATCAGCCCTGCTTCAGCTAGTTAGTTTATCTCTTGAGAAATAACAGCGTCTTCTGCTTTTCAAGCGGCAGTATGGTTTGGATTCGATTTGTATAGCAGCTCTGGTATGTATCTTGTGGACTCGACCTTTCAGAGGACATAGTAGTTGGATACAGTACTAAAGATGTCGCTGAATTTACCCCAACAGCTCGCCACGCTCCTTTTTTATTTAGGAGTCACATCCTTAAACCTGAGCTCAGAAAAATCCCCAACAGCTTGTACTGATTCAATATCATGGCAACTGGTCAATAGGGAAAGTGCAATGACTTTCTTTATTCACTCTGATAGGTTGAGTTGTGATATTTTTAATAAGATTCTCAACTATAGATTTGTTTGTGTCATAGAACCATGTTAAGACTTTAGGTCCTTGCTCGCAGATTACATTTTGACTCTAAACTTCCAAAATGGTATCCGGTGGAATCCTCACACCAATTGACAGTCATCTGGAACTGATTGCACGTTTAAATCTCTATAGTCTCGCTAGCGCTCTACAGAAGCCTTTCTTCCATGCTAACAGTGGAAGGCAACTGCTTCACACCCTTATAAGTAGGGTGTAGTGGATGAAATAAATTGACTAATATGACTCCACCAAATATGTCCATTTCTTCTGCGGTTTTAGATCCTCATCCTTAAATACCAATGGAAGTTGGTAACTCAAAATGCTCACATTGCTTGTTGGAAAGTCAATCTTCACTCCAAACTCCAGGAAAAACTGCATCCCAATTAAGAAGTCTTAGTGGTCATTGTCTAAAACCAAGCCAGTGCCATTAGGACCATGCAAATAAAGCATAAGGATAGCGCTATTAGGCTACTATAGTGCGGATGATGCCCGTTCCAGCCGTTCAATACTTTATGTTATAATTGATAATGGACAAGAACTTCAGCTACTTCATGATTTTAGAGGATATGATGTTGACTAGATCCTCAATGTCCAATACAGCTAAGACGCGAACTTTCTAGATAATAAATTCCACCATCGTCACACTCTTTCTGAAAGGGTTTAAAGTGGTCAATACATCAGTAGCAGATTCTATAAACTGTCTAAGAGCAGCAGCGCTTGTTGTCACTTTGCCGTTTCTTCACCATACAGTTTAAGTTTTTGAAGGTAGCCATTGCCAGATGCTCTACAGCTTCACTTAATTAAAGATCCAGTTAGGCTAGTTTGCTTGTGCCAGGTATGTTTCTTTAAATTTAGATCTGTCAATACCTTGGAAACTTAACTTAGCAGGCTCATCCACCGTGTAGGTGCACCTAACACATAAAGTCCTGCACTGGGAAAATCGTCATCCTCATTATCATATTCACCCTCAGTATGGAAATCCACCCAGTCTACAGCGTTTGGGTATCCTCCTTAGGGGTTTTGTCTTTGCTTTTCAGTGACAAGTAGCGGACAAGTTCTGTAAAAGTACACAGGTTGATGGCATTTATTGTAGGTTAGATTTAAAATATGGAAAATACTCTGGTGGCTTAAAACTATTATACTTTGGTATGTCGCCCTTTTCTTTAGCGGCGTAGATGGCCTTGCTAACTCGTTGAGGAGGTTTTCCTGTGGCCTTGTATTCAGTTTTATATGTCCTTTATATGTTTAGTAAAGCTATCTTAAGAGCCTTAGGGATATCGCGCTTTCTATTATAAGAGACTTATTCATCTTTAGGGAAGGATGCATCTCCAATGAACTCAGAAGAACTGTTTCGCAGCATTTAAAATCATAGTTCCTGTAGTCCACAACTATCAAGTCCTTGAGATAGTAGCTGTAGTGGACGGGGTCCATGAACACTGCCATAAATCAGTTGGGCAAGAGGGCCCAGGTAAGTGCCCATAAGAAGGACAACACTGCTGTAGTAATATCTCAGTTTTGAGTATCTAGAGAACTCCTGGGTATGCAGTTTTAAACTAAAGTGAAAACGATACTAGCGTCAAGCAAGAGGGACTGCTTCTGTAAATAACATACAAGGATGCAATGGACTTTTTTAAGTCCAAAGTGTAGCCCATGTGTAGTTTCTTTTGGGTTCTTTATATTTTTTGAAAAATTTTAAAATTTAGTTTCCAAATTTAAAATATTCTTAAGTTATTATAGAAGACAAAGCTGCTTTGCGCAGCAACGCCAGTTTAATTTATACATTATATACTGAAGAGTGGGTCTTATTCTCCTCAGAGTCTGCTAAAAATTTCTCGATGGTAGGCAAAAACTGAGGATAAGAACCCTCGATTTCCACGTCTAGACCCATTCCAGAATCTATAGTGGGTACCATTGTAGTTAAGAAACCTTTTTCATAATCATTTATTTTATTTTTAAACGTTCTCAAAGTATGTTCTATTGTTGACACCTTATTTAAAATTTAAATCAATTATAAAAGTTTTGGTGGCATCTGATTCGCCATATTGCCATTTCTGAGAGGCTCATTCAGCCTCATCCAAAGTGGAACATCAGGTTGGATAAAGCACCATTAACAAGAATTTACATTCTCGTTGCCTCTTAGATAATAATGTGTTTGGCGGCATCTGGATAGCCTGAGCGCAATTTGCAAAAGTTCTATCCTCATTTACATAAGTGGCGATATTGTTTTTGGAGGAATTTGGTTGGCCAGAGTGGCATTCAAAGATTTCTCTCCTTATCAACACATATCAAAAATTGAAAAGTGGACATCTGATTTACCAGAATGCCATTTTTAATCCTCTTTCAATTATGACCTTCCCCTTCAGCCCATATCATTGCAATGGGAAGATTAGGGCTATGTGGCTTCAAGCAACGCCTTTACTGTTACATCACCCCCAGAATGAGAGCCTCCTTCAGCTCTAGAACTATTCCACCTTTTGTGAGAAGTTGATGCTGTTGTTGGTAGTTAGCCATGTGGACTCTTCCACCGGGTAACTTACCCTCTTCACCAGGTACAAACGCTTCTTTAGGAGATCTTAATGTCCAGGATATCCTCCACCTCATACCCAGCCTCTACTGGGTTGCCCAATTGAACTGGCTCTGGATTCTCTAGAGGATCATTAAAAAAAATTTTAAATTGCAAAACTTGCAGTACTGGATGTGCGTTGGACCCCTTGGGAAACCCAGTTTTTAGGCTACTTCATTCGCTTGGTAGAGGATCTTGAATGGACTCTGGTCAATTAATTTGAGTTTCTGCATCTAGCGGGGACCAAGCAGTTCTCCACGTTTATCATTTCCATGTTCATTCTTTTATCACTGGGGCCTTATATTTGTGATCTTTGGCCTTCTCTCTGATCTCTATCACTTTCATTAAATTCGCTCATAGTGTTTCCATGTTATCCTTCATCTCAGCTGCCAGGCTGTTTGCTGCTGGGTTTGGACTTCTGGTGTGGTTTTTCACCATCTTATAATAAGGACCCCTATTTTCCAGGAATGCGACCATCCCATTAAAAAGTGCACAAAATATAGTAAGCAAATTGAGATAATTTCATCCAGTCATTCCATCATTCTTGTTGGGTGATCATGTGGCATCGCAGGTACTTCTCAAGGACTTGTTAGTTCGTTTGGTTTGGTTGTCATACTGTGGGTGGTAGGCCGATGATATGCACAATTTGATCTGAAGATGCTTCAGTAGATGTTATTAGAAGCGTGAGTTGATTTGCGGGCCTCTATTGACACTATCCCCTGGAGAAGCCATGTTGGGAGTGCACTTCATTCTCAGAAATCTCTGCTGTGCCCTTTGTTGTGATCTTGTAAGTATATAGAAATAATTCAGCGTACTTAGTCAGTATGTCCACCAAATGACAGCTTCATAACCCTTAGACCTTTATCCCCATTTATAAGTCCACACTTATCAAAGACCATGTAATCTTTTTCAATCTGGAGGGGCTTTGGTTCCCTTAAGGGCTTCCGCCTAGCATGTTTAAATTGGACGCAGGCTATGCATTCCAAGATGTAATTCTCATATAACTAGGCATACTTGGCTGCGAGTGATTTAAGACATGAGCTCTATAGGTTTCTCTGTTTCATTTTGTGTCCCACCAAGGGGTGGTCATGGAATGCACTTATCACCTCCTCTTGGAGATCACAGCTTGATAGCCAGGGGCGCTTTTTGTGTAGGATGAGGACCTTCTCTTTCTTTAAATTCTTGTGATGCTCTTTCTTGATCCCCTTCTCTATGTCCTTCCAGAGTATGACCCAATACTCCATATGACATTGCGCATCCCAAAGCTTGTCCTTCACGCTTTAAGTGGCATTTTATATGGTGGCAAATATGTTTGGAGGCAACATAGTTGCCATGTTGTATGCATATGGTTCCTTCTTTGTAATATCTTTTCTGGTCTTTGCTTAGGAGATCCGGGATGAGGTTGCTCTCCCCCAGCTATAAAACAATCCTAAAATCATTCTGTGCTAGTTTTAGATACCACCAGGACTGGTGCAGTTTCATAAACTTCATGCTCTTATAGAATCTGAGAGTGTGGTTGTCTTTTCTGATTGTAACTTGGTGATGGGTGGTAAGTTTTTAATCTAAAGGCTCAAGATGAATGACCTAATAAGGTAATTTGAGGATAAAAAACTAATTAAAAAACCCTTCTGCACATTATTGGAAGTTAGATATGCCAGAATTCTCAATAAAAAACAAGTTTCTCCAGTACGCTCACTATTATAAAAGTTTAGTGGCTATAAGTCTGAGACCTATTGTTTTCATACATAAAAAATAGGAAAAACTCCTAAACAAATGGGATTAATTATCTGGCAGGTATGAAAGCTGAGTACTTTTCTTTGGGAGGTATAGTAGCACGTACTTTATAATACAGGCAGTAAAACAGACAAAGACAACAGAGGGATAATAGATAGCAAATAATAATTAATAAACAATAAAATGATAGCTATTAATGGCCAATGATTAAATGATAATTGATTAATTGGCCAAGCGCCGGTACCATATACTTCTTGATCATCTCCTGGATGAAATAATCTTTAAATGAGTTCGCTCATATTATGCAAATCCTCTGATGGTCTTGGCAATAACTATGAATAAATTTTCACGTGAATTCGGCCCATAAATTGGCTAGATGACAATCATATCAGCACAATTGAAGGTAATATTATTTATCATACTTGGGAGAATTTTGGGTACAATAAAGACAACAAATCAACACAGTTTGTCTCAAAACAGGCCCAAATAATTCTACGTCATATTTGATTAATAAAAATAATAAGGGGAAAAAGTTGATAAAACATGATGTACCCCAAATCAGGAAGTTGGAAGCCTCTCATAGCACTAGATTCGCCCTATTTGGAATATCCATATTTAAGTGCATCAATAAAAAAATTTCATATAATTAAACCCAATTTCCGCCTCAATGCATTAAAGATGCACTGATTTAGGTGGTGCAAATAAGTTAATGTCATGAGACCACTTTGCACCCAAGTAACCTCTTAATTGGGCGTAAAAGATTATCTCATAGCTAATGATAGCATTAATAATTGGTAGGAGGCGATTTAATCAAGCCAGTTTGAGATGAACTAATTTATCACATTATGTTGGTGAATTAGGAAGGATCAGGGATCCATTAATGGGAGTAATCTATCAGCACTGATGATTTTTTCATAGGTTTTACTATTTGAGTCAACCAACAAAATCAAACATTTCACCCCACACACACTTGAATGAAATATAAATCCTATAGTTCACAATTTTCTCCTTGATGTCCTCCAATAGTTCATCCTCTCTTATTGCCGTTACATGGGAAATATTAATATCAAAGAGTGGTGCCATTTTCACATTTGTCTCTTAAGTCGAGGCTACAACAAGTATTAGGTTCCATGTGTGACCCTGAATTAAGACATTTAATATCCATGCCAATATTGGTCACCCCTATTTGGACCAATACCATTATTTAGGAGGAAATCACTCAGGCTAGAGATATTGCTGTAAGATCTATGGGGTACAATCTTTAAATAGTTCCTCTTCAGATATTCAAGTGGATACTTTTGATCATATTTTTTGTCCTGAGGATTTAGTTTTTCCATGCTGTATATCTATAGTGACAGGGATATCCTAACAGAGTTTCTATATTCCTTTACCACTTCTTGATGCCACAAGGATATTCTACAGTATTTCAGGCCTCATATAGATCTCATCATGGCTAATCAGTGCCTGAACATAAGACTGAATTTGGTTGTTGGTTTAGTGTTGCGTTTGAAGTGCTTAGCACTGATCACTCTAGTAAGGCTCAAGACATTTTGCGAGTCACCAATTTTGTGGAAGAGATATTTTGTTTGGCACCGCTTTTTAAAAATTGGCACAACTTGCATGCTACTTTTGAGTTGAACACTCACAACAATCATGACGCCTGAGTTTGTTCCACTGTTAAAGTAAAATAGTAAGAACTCCATGATGACAAAAGAGATGAGTAATTGCCTAAAATGGCCATTTTGGGCCACTTTATGCAAATTCCTCAGATTATATGCCTTTTGGGTGGCTTTTACATATTCCTCCCTCATAGAATAGTAGCAGGGGTAAACACACAACGTTCTTCTGCAACTCCCTGGTATATATGAACATCAAAATGACGTTCTTATTGACAACCTTAAATTGCCATCAGTTTTCCGCCTAAGTCTTACCTTGACTAGAACAAAGGGAGTGGCTTTGTTCCTTCTCTTACTCTCTTGCATTGAAGAAAGCTGCTAATTGTACTCCTCATGTTTGGCTGTATGTGGTTATGGCTATTTTCTAACTTTCCAGTGAGTTATTTGGACAGAATCAATGTATATTAAAGAATTGACACTTGATTCTCCTTCCCTCCTAAAAGCAAGTTTTAAAATTAATTTTATTGATACTTATATTACCTTTATATTTTTCCCCAATTTATATTATATCAATTTAATTTTTATATTAATTTTTTTCTTATTTTATTTATTTTCATTTAATAAAACTTTTAAATTCCCTTCTTAATAATCCAGTTTAAATGAGTGGTAGCATAGTGAGGTGGTTCCTGCTCCACTCTGGGCTGGTTTTTGATTGACAAGGTTCAAAACCAGCACAGAGTAAAAAACCCATCGTGGTAAATTTGTCCCAAGATTGACCCACCTCGTTTACTTTAATCATCCAGTTTACCATATCTCCTTAGTTTTTAGCATGGTCTTAATTATATACATGTCATGAATTTTCTCCTTAATTATGTAAATGAAGCTTGAAGTTTTCTCAATTACATCAAAGGCCCGCCCAAATATGATTTAACTTTTGAGTTCAGCCCAAACCATGAGTATTATAAAGTAATACTTCACCAACAACAGATTTTGTAAATTTGTAAACTTTGTTGGTCTTTTTCATGTTGAGCCTTTCAGAGTTAAAAATCATTAACAAAGGCCTGAGATGCAGTTTAATTTTTGTTTCAGAAAGACACTTGACATACTGCAGATAGGTCAAATCTTGGGGTCTTGTAGCAAGGATTATAATATGGAAGCAAGTTTGGATGCTTCATATAGAGCAGTTGAAAGGAGCATTCTTGTGGCTTAATGTTATGAGGTATTATAAGTGTATACAGCTGAACTGAAAAAATGTACTCCCTTCTGAGGGCTTTTGAAAAGTTAACTTTCTAAGAATATTACAAGCGTTCCATTAACTTGTTTAACTGCGTCACTAGTTTCCTGGTGATATAGTGTTGAAAGCACACCTTGTACTCCCATTAGCTTGTTTAGTTTCTGGAGGATATTTGCAGTGAAGTTTTTGCCAAAATTCATCAATATATATTGCAGATATCCACGTTGATGAATGACCTGCTCCAAGACAAATTTAACGGTGAGTGAAGCTCCTATGTTCTAAATAGCTCTGGCTTTGGCACATTTGATTAAGTGATAAATCACCACAATATTATATTTAACTTTTACGTTTATAATTGGGAGGGGTTCAACCACATCTATGGAAATGGTGTGCCAAAAAAATTTGGCCAAGCAAGCTGGTATGAAGTAAATTTTTGGAAAGGTTTTTCACCTTGGAACTCTTTAAGACAACTCAAGGTTTCATGGATATCAACACGTATCAATTCCCTATTAAATTCTGTTTGAGATGTTCGTTAGCCTTCTTTACTCCTTAATACCCAGTGGCCTTATGGGCAGCCAAAATTATGTCCGTTTAGGCCAAAGGACAAGCAGATATATATTTTTATCAATAGTCTTAGATAGGACTCCTTTTTATAGTGTGTCCTTTTTTAATTCAGAGAAAAAAATTGTAACAGTTTGAGCACATTGCCAAATGCTCCAATAATTATTTTCTGAAATAGGGCGTCTACAGGCTGACATAGAGTTTCTACAATGGGCAGACGAGACAAGAAATCAGCATTCTGATGGTAAGCACCAGATTGACGCTTAATGGTGTGGTCATAAGCCTGCAGCTTAAGCTCTCAGCGAGCTAGACCTTCTTCTGGATCTCTTGAATTATTAAGCCAGTTGAGATATGCATTATTTATAGCCACATCAAAATGCATCCCATGTAGATAGACTTAGAACTGCTTATAGGCGTATATAACTGCCAAAAATTCTCTTTACATCATGGTATAAATTCTCTCATGGACGTTTAAGGTTCAACTGTCGTAGGCTTTTAGGTTCTCTTCACCATATTCCCACAACTTGCAATAGAATGGCTCCTACTGCCATCAACGAATCATCTGTCTGGAAGATGAATTCTCAGTCAAAAACAGAATATTACAATACTGATGCAACCAACAAGGCAAATCAGGCTGGTCAAATGCCTCCTGAAAGTTTAAATTTTAATTGAAAGGGACATTATCTTTAGTAGGTAAACCAAAGATTTCCCAATTTTAAAAAAAATTGGCTATATTAGCAATTATAACTGATCATAATCAGGAAGATAAAATATCCCGTTTGAATTGGGCCTCTTCATTTAAAAATAGCAATAAGTTTGGCCATCTGGGGCCAAAGACCCTCCTTGTCAAAAATTAATACCTTGGGTTCATCATGGATTTTTTAGGGCTTAATCTTCAGTTGCAGGCGCTAACCTTTTTGAAATTCTCACCAGATGCTCCAGATGGTCGTCAAATGTTTGGCTGAAAACGTTTATATCAAATAAGTACACTATTATACATGACAATTGTAGAGCGCTCAGGATGGTGTACATGGCTCTCTGTAACGTTGTCAGAGCATTGCAGAGTCCTTGGGGCATCCTCATTAGTTGAAATAACCCTTCATGTGTAATAAAAGCGCACTTTTCTCTCTCAGCTTCAGGCATGCCAAGCCGCCAATACTTGCTAAAAAATTCCATTTCTTAAAAAACTTTGCGCCCTCAAGCTTATCTAGGGTGCTAGCAATTCTTGGGAGAGGTAATAACTTTTCTATTTAATGTTATTGAGAACCAGTAGTTGTTTTTGACCCCGTTGTTCTCATCTTTCTTTATTAAAATTAAGGTTTGGGCAGCCCATGGACTCTCAAGAGTATAAAATACCGAGATTGAGAAGTACTTTAATTCATTTTTGACATAACCTCTTCATCTGCTTTCAGATGTCTAATCAGCTTTAATCAAATAGGTACATGATCCCCAGTATCTATTGTGTTTGTTACTTCTCCCGCACATCCCCAGTTATAATCATCCTTGGCAAAAAAATTTTATGTTTTTATAGAGCTTGAACTTGGTCCTTCTCTTGCTCAATTTCTCACCTAAATCAACCATAGGAACAACGTTATGAATATTGTATAAATGATCTATAGGAAGTCCTAGCACATCCAAGGTTCCAAACTCATGAAAAGATCTAATTTCTATAGTAGGAATTAAGTGGAGTTAGGTAGCAACCTGGAGCCTTTTAATCAACGTTGGCCTATTCTGCATATCTTGTGAAGAGTATATTTGATTTCTTGATGCCCTAAGATTTTTATCTCAGGCGCTACATTGGGTTTATGTTAGTTTAGGAAAAGGCTGGTAAATTTCAGCATAAAGACCTTCCAGAATCCAAGTTGTTAGCCCAGTCAAAACTATTTCTTGTAATCTTGAATCAGAGGTAGCTACATAATTGCTCAAAGGGTAGGCCCTTAGACTCATGGATTTGTGTTGGTAGAGACTTGATATGGCATCTCAACTTAGAGTATTCTATTGGGTTTTACCATCTTGATAGGCCAAATTAATGAACAGATAAAGCCTTTTCTGTCCTGTTTTCGTGATTCTTGTATAGTATAAAGGATTGTTATGGCTTAGGATGGTCAAGGTGTCATCATTATGTTTAATAACTATCCTATATCATCTCATGTAATCAGTAACAATAAGGATTTCATAGTTCTATTTGGGCAGATCTATGGCCAGGGTGGATACCACTATGGATCCAAACCTTATAAGCAATGCACTATATGCCCCAAGAGCTTAGGTAAAGCACTCCTTGAGTGCCATACATTTGACATTTTCAACATCCAAGGCTAATTCCAACCTCTTTACCAACTCAGCTCTGACAATATTTATAGAAGCGCCACTATCAATAATAGCTTGAACACAGACCTTAATAACAGAGATATCTTCATAAGTACACTCAGACTATGGTTTAGAAGTGTTACTTAGATGACAAGAATTAGATTTGCTTGACTATCAAGTGTGATTTAAGGCAGGAACAGATTTTCAGGATTTTTTTCGCCACAGTCTTCATGGGATTTGCGACTTGGAAACGCTTTAAATATGGCAGGTCGCGGGAGTGAATAGTGTCACGATCAAGGCTGTGGTCTGCAATTTTCTTGTCATATTGCTTGGCTACATCAATTATGGTTTCTCAAGAAGTTTCTTTTGGAGTTTGATAATTTTTAATCTAGTTGTGACCAATTTTACATCATCAGTCATAAACAAATGCAAAGAATCTTTATTAAATACTGATCTGGCACAAAAAATTATCAGGATTGGGAGGATTGTTTTTTATGGTTGGTGGCAAAAGAACATTCCGCCTCTACTCCACCTGTCCTTTTCACAATTTGCACATTTTTCAATTTTAAGAGCTACATTGACTGCAGGTTTTGCATCAATTCAGGTATAACACTTGTTGTATAGTGCCCTTTCTGCCAAAATAATGACAGGTGATGGCGTTGGGCTGGAGACGATCTGATTTCTGGCTCTTGTACATTCCATTTGTTAAAAAATTGGTGTTATTGTTGAGATACGCTGTAAGCAATTTTGCGCAGGGTTCAACCCACTGAGCAATAGGACCAATGATATGAGGATCGTTGCCCTTGAAACAACAGAAATAAACTTATTCAATAAATATAAAGCACTTGATCCCATTATACTTCTTTATTTATATATAATAAACACAGCGAATCTGTGCTTGACTCTCACTCAAAGCTATTAACAACCTAAAAACTTCTTTTACCGCTTGAAGTCACTTTTGAGCGATTTTAAATTTAAGTTTTATCTATCCACAGCTTTCTTCCCAAGCCTATTCCTTGATGTCCTTGGCTCCGCCGCCTGCCACCCCAGTATGGGCAGTGGTGCACCCCCGTCTAGCATTTTCCACCCTGCGGGTAAGCACGTTTGGATGGGCTCAAACAGCCTTCCCACTGCTTCCAGCCGTTTTGTCCCCCCACGGGACTTAGCGCTCCACCTGGCGCGCGTCCACCCTTCTCGCCCCCATCCTCTCGCCCTCCCTCGCTCCGCCATTTGCTATTGCCTCAGAGTGGACTATGGGCGTTTGTTCCCATATGCCAATAAGGCTTTTATTGAACTAGCCACTTTGGCCTTTGCGCCAGCTGGCTTTATAGACTTCCGCCCTTTTAAAGGCTACTTTGACGTTGGGTTCCAATCTGAGGAGGACGCTGAAGCGGCAGCACAAACTCCTCTAATTTATAAAAAATACCTTCATTCCCACAATCTGTACTCGCCTCCCTTCAGATACCACGCTGGTGGTATCCTTTGCAAATCTCCCATCTCACCTTCCACCCCAGGTTTTGTATGACCAGTTGGTCGCGGGGCTTATGGCTTATGGCACTCAGCCCAACCTCATCTTTACCATTCCATCTGGTGCGGAGCGCCTTGCTGCTCCTTGTGCAACAGCCACCATCACCCCACACCACCCTGCATAGCCCAATAAATCCCATCCCACGCTAGTGTGGCTGCAGCGCCTGATCATTTCTTTTGGGCTCAGGTCAATAATGGTAGGCAGATTTGTTCCCTCTGCTTTGGCATTGACCATGCAAAAAAAGCGTGCCTTCAGGTCAATTCCGCTGCTGCAGCTTCTGAGCACCCCTCTGAAGGTTCAGTATGGGGCGCTTTGCTGCCCCCTCCCACCCTCCAATCTCATTCAGTGGGCCTGCGTGGAAAATCAGCCCCCAAAACCTCCAGCCTCACTCTCCCACCTAAATCCACCTCAGCCAATCAGAGCAATGCTTGGACCACCATTGGCATCCAAGCAGCCGCCCATTCTCCCAATCCCACCCACCCAAATTTGAACGCCACTATTCCAGTGATCCAAAATACATGGGATCTATTGGCTGAGACTGATGAATCAGGTAATGTCCTCATTAGTAAGCATACAGGTCAACCTCTCTGCCAATTCAATTATGGTTGGGTAGAATTTTTTCTTCCTAACTTTGATGAAACCCCTACCCCTCGCCATTTCGCTCCTCTGCCCAATACAGCCCCCTTCCAAAGTGACCATCAGCTCGCCTTAGCTGCAGTGGCCTCTCCTCAGTTCCTGAAACTACGCACTGCGGTGGCCCAGTCAGTGGCTCAGTTCCATCATGGCCTGCCCACCCTCTTCTTCCCCCCCGACTTCCCTGAATCTGTCTGCAGTGACATCTCAAAACTATTTGATGATGCTGAAGTTGCTGTTATGAATGTTGCAACGCTTGCTTCATTCAACCCCTCAGCTAAAATCACCCGCCACAGTATCTCCCTTTTCACCCAACTTCCTGAAGCCCGCAAAGAAGCTGAAATTCTCCTCACAGCTTTTGTTGAATCACTTTCCCGTCATTATCTTAATGAGGAAGTGGAAAACTCTTACTACGCTGACCTCCACCCCCACTATGCGGATGCCCCAACGCCCTGGCTCTCTGCTCTGGTCTGGTACTGTAACCAACATCCCATGATCGAGACGGGTCTTTCTGAAAACCAACCCCCCAACCCCTCCTCACCCTCTGCCATGGTGGGTTAGCAGTTTCCGCTTCCCACTTGGTTAGTAGTTTTATTTTGTCATTTTGGGTGTTGTGATTCGGTACTGTCTGTCCCCTGGTTGGTGTACCTCGAATAAATCAAATAAATTGAAAACTATTAACAAACTAACCTTATTAATCATATCATCTTGCTTGTATTGTAGATACTTTAGATGATATCACTTTCATAGCTTAGTAATTCACTTTGCCATATCTCTTTGGTTCCGCCAATTCTTCATTTGTTAATTTCACATCACCTAATTTGAGGCGATTTCTCAACAACCCAATATTGCCTCATTTTGAGGCACTCGAATAATCATACTCAAACTCAGTGTATTCCATCCATTCCTCCATATCAACTTAGGGCTTATCATCCAGTCATATCAGAATTACGACATTACCCCCCCCCTTTGACCGGACAATAAGGCTCCTATTTCTTATATGACCAGAGGAACATTGCATGCACTTGGTTGGTGATCCAACCACTCGCGGGGTCCTTGATAGTATATGCATCCATACCTGTCTTCTCAAAAACTTTGAATGGCCCAATCCATATACTAACCAACTTGTGTTTCCGCCCAAACCCATGTTGATCATGGAATAGAACCATGTCTCCATCTTTGAACTGAGCAAGGCCACTTCGCTGGACCTGATCAGCAGCCTGATCTTTGATCTTCTTGGCTAAGCTGAACGAGTACGCTTTGGTTTGTAATTTAATCAGCATATTCATTAGGGAGGTCAAATAGCATTGCAGATCCATTACGCCAGTAACCTCTACACAAGCATATAGAAGTGCAGGCAGAGTGGGGTGCCATCCGTAAAGCAATTGGAATAAGCTTTTCCCCATGGCAGAATTATAACTAATGGTGTAGGCAAATACCATGGTAGAAGGGAGGGTACTCCAATCAAAGGGCCTATCTGTAACCAACTTCTGTAGTATGTTCACCAGGGTCCCATTGACCCGTTCACCCAAACCATTGGACTTGGGGTAATATGGGGTTGTTAGAACCCCACGGATGGCCATCATTTCATTGAGCTTGGAAAGTATGTGAGAGGTAAAATTAGTGTTAATTTTGGTAAGAATAAACTGCGGGCAGCCGTGGCACTGAATGACGAATTCTTTTTCTAAAACTAGCCACAGTAACTGCCCCCAAATCCTGAATGGCCCGCGCCTCACCCACCTGGTTAAGTGGTCAATTGCCATCAGGATATACTTGTACCAGTTAGCTCCTGTTGGCAGAGGGCTGACAACATCAAGGGAAACCGTATGCCAAGCAAAGTGTGGCTTCACTAACTGGTATGAGGTCTTCCAGTGGATCGGCTTTTCCACTTGGCACTGGTGACAGGAGGAGATATTATCAAGCGCATCAAAGTTCATGCTTTCCCAGTAATACTAAGGCTGCAATAATTCCAATGTCTTGCGCACGCCACCATGCCTACTGCCTTATGTGCGCTAATGATAATGTTAGGCCATGTTGAGGGTCGCAGAAAGTTTATTGTTGATTTGCCAATCCACTTGTACAACTCACCATTCTGCTGGAAAGTATTGGCTCGCATTTCATTCAACGGTTTGATGACTTGGGGCAGCTCATCATTGTACTTCCCGCTAAGCATCTTTTCATATATAATATTGCTCTGATCCGCCGTAACTGCAATAATTGGTAGCCTCAACAAGCAATCAGCATTCTGGTGTTTTGTCCCAGGTCGATTAAGGATCTCGAAGTTGTAAGCCTTTAGTTTAAGGGCTCATCGT